>VMDO01006514.1:0-16631 GCA_007922755.1 Pedetes capensis
GTGGGGAACCAGGGACATCATTGCTGATGTCAGGTGGATATTAGCTGAAAGCAGAGAATATCAAAAAGATGTCTATCTATGTTTTATTGACTATGCAAAAGCATTTGATTGTGTGGATCATAACAAATTATGGATAACACTTTGGAAAATGGGAATACCAGAACACCTAATTGTGCTCATGAGAAATCTGTACATGAACTAGGAGGCAGTTGTTTGAATAGAACAAGGAAACACTGAGTGGTTTAAAGTTGAGAAAGGTGTGTTTCAGGGCTGTATACTTTCACCCTATCTCTTCAATTTATACGCTGAGCAAATAATCCGAGAAGCTGGACTTTATGAGGAAGAATCAGCATCAAGATTGGAGGAAGACTAATTAACAACCTGCATTATGCAGATGACACAGCTCTGCTTGTTGAAAGTGAAGAGGATTTAAAACATTTACTGATGAAGATCAAAGATCATAGCCTTCAATATGGGTTACGACTAAACATCAACAAAACAAAAATCCTTATGACTGGGTCAGCACGCAACTTCATAATAAATGGAAAAAAGATTGAGGTTGTCCAAGATTTTGCTTTGCTTGGCTCTATAATCAACACCCATGAAAGCAGCAGTCAAGAAATCAAAAGACGCATTGCTCTAGGAAAAGCTGTGGCAAAAGATCTCTTTAGAGTGCTGAAAAGCAAAGATGTCACATTGAAGACGAAGGTGCGTCTGACTCATGCCATGGTATTTTCAGTGGCATCATATGGTTGTGAAAGCTGGACATTGAACAAGAGAGACAGAAAAAGAATTGATGCTTTTGAATTGTGGTGCTGGAGACATCTATTGAATATACCATGGACTGCCAAAAGATCTGTCCTAGAAGAAGTGCAACCAGAGTGCTCCTTGGAAGCAAGAATGGCCAGACTGCGTCTTACATATTTCGGACATGTAGTCAGGAGAGATCAATCCGTGGAGAAGGACATCATGTTTGGGAGAGTGGCAGGTCAACGCAAAAGAGGGAAACCCTCCACCAGATGGATTGACACAGTGTCTGCAACAATGGGCTTAAACATAAATAAGATCGTTTGCCTGGCACAGAATCGGCAAGTGTTTCGATCTGCTGTACATAGGGTCGCTATGAGTCGGACTCCACTCGACAGCACCTAACAACAACAACAACAACAACAACAACAACATGGTTTTAAGCATTCACTGGGAAGATGGTAAGATGGCAACACTGTATAAGCCTTTAAATTTTTGGTTGTATAAATGAGAGAAGATTATTCCACTAAGGGAAGCCTTAAGACAACTGCTGAGTCCTGTCTTAGTGGTATTAGAAGAGAATTTGCATAGGAATATTGAAAGATACCAGCAAACATGAACAGGGAGCCCTCCTGTGCAAGAATCCTCACTGAGGTGGAGGTGAAGGTTTAGGAGAAAATGATTATTATGAGGGACAGAAGAAGAAACAGGGAGGAGGACCTGAGGTGAGGCAAGAGGGAACAGGTCGCAAAGGGGCTGCTGCTCCAAGGAGAGCTGCCTTTGGGACATCAGGCAGTACTGTGGCTAAGGAAGCTGGGACTAAGTCATCGGATTTGCAATGTGGAGTCCCTACAGGTCACTGAGGGCAGTTTTGGCCCAAGGGACAAAAACAAGGCCACAGGAAGATCAGTACGCGGTGGCAAGGATGCAGGAGCAGTAAACGCTCCAAGTGATTTGTAAGAAGTTGGGCAGCATAAAAAACAAGCCCAATAAGACAGAGAAGGAATATGAGGTTGTGGCTGGGTTAAAAGAAGATATATATCTTTTTCTAGGCTAGGGGAAACCTGAGCATATTTGTCACTAACGGAAAAGAGCTCACTAAGAGTAACAGAAAAGGTGAAAGAGAAAGAGAAAGAAGGAGAGGGACAAGGAAGGGGAGGGGGAGGAAGGGAGATCTGTCTAGTGGCACAAGAGCCCAGAAAGGGTAGATAGGAGAGTTGGGAGACAAGACAGGAGGTGTCAGAGTCCATTCTTCACGAACCAACTTACACTAACTAGGTATTTGATGATGCCAATAAACTATTATTTGATCTATATAATAATATTATGTCGTTGTTGTTAGGTACCATCGAGTCGGTATCTGACTCATAGCGACCCTCTGTACAACTGGAGAAACACTATTATCAGTGCTTCTCTGCTGTTCATAGGGTTTTCAATGGCAGATTGATTTTTGGGAGGGGGTTGCCAGGTCCTTCTCCCAAGCCTACAGCTTCTGGTGTTCCCAGGCGGTCTCCCATCCAGGTACTAACCAGGCCTGACCCTGCTTAGCTTCCGAGATCTGATGGGATCGGATGCCACAGGGCTATGGCTGCAAGCAATAATATTATAGCTATATTTTATTTATTTAATTATTTTTATAGTGCTGAAGGTTGAACCCAGGGACCCAGGGAACCCAGGGAACACATGCTAGGCAATGCTCCACCACTCAGCTTCACCCTCACCCCCTTTTTTACTTTTTTATTGTGAGACAGGGTCTCGCCAAGTTGCACAGGCTGCCTCTGGCCTTGAACTCATGATCCCCCTGCCTCAGCCCCCCGAGTCACTGGGATTACATGTGTGTGCCACTGTGCCAGGCTTATAACTGTATTTGAAAATATTCCTTATCTTTTTGAGATAGGTATGAAAAATACTATAAATGAAGTGGTACAGTGTGTGCAAATTGCTTCAAAATATCCAAAGTAGGGGTTGCAGGGCAAGAAATGAAGGAAGAGAGGAAATAAGACTGGTGGAGGGGGAGGCTCATTATTTTATCTTTATATAAATTTTTCCATAGTTAAAATAAAAGTGATGGCAAACAAAAAGCCCAGTTCCCCTCCTCCATGAAACTGTCTCTCCAAGAGCACAGAGACCTTCTTATAGTTTCATTAATAACAATTGTGAAAATTTTCACATAAGATACAATTAAAAAGAAAGGAAAAAATTCTTTTCTCACTTCTTCTTGAGTGAATACCCATCATAGTGAAGAGGCTGGGCACACAGAAAGCAGCCAATCCAGGTTTGAATGTTTGTTGATTTCCTGTTGTTCCACAGCCCTTGGTATACCCCAAATGACATTGTACTCCCTTAAAAATTGTAATCTGTCTTAGCTTAATCATTCTTACTGGACAGAAACTAGACTCCTCTCCTCTAATAAGTTTGTAAGCCCCTACTCCATTCTTATATTTTTCTCAGTAAAAAATGCATAGTGTGCCTTAAATAACTACAGATTGGCCGATCAGATCAAAAGAAGATGGAGAAAAGTTGTTTTAAGATAGCGTACGGATGAAATCAGAGACAGCTCTGTGTCCTAGGAAACAATTTACATAGCAATAAAATCAACATCCGCAACCAACTTTTCATTGACCTTTTCTTACATGCAGCTCTTAAAAAGTACTTTCTAATGTCACTATCCATCAAATTTTGAGGAGCTCTGTAAAAGAGCAGTGATCCCAAAGGTCAAGAGCTCTGTTTTCAAAACTGAGAAACTTTTTAAACAAAAGAAGGAGAGAGGAAAGGGAAGAGGAGGAGGAGGAAGAAGTGAAGGAGGTAAAATTAGTAGTAGTAGAAATAGGAGCAACAGAACTCCAAACCATCCAGTTACACTGATTATGAAGAAGCAATAGCTAAATCACGGCCATATAATCCTCATGGCCAGATGATGTTAGCCTCCCATCATCATCCACTCCCCCTGTGAAAATGAGGCTCACGGGAGAAAGCAGGACCCACTAGTGTCTGCAGGAAGTGGGTGGTGCCACATCCCATACCTCCCCATATTTGCAGTCAGGGGGCCCTGAGTGGGGACACTCCTGGAGAGAATCCCCCACAGGCCTTGCCTCTTGGAGGAGGAGCCAAGCTGGGTGGGGCTTGGCCTGGCCCCGCCCTACCTCCTCCTGCATCCCGCACTCCAGGAGCATCGTCACGCACGCCTCGATGGGGAAGGCGATCTCGCGGCCACTGATGGTGAGGTGCTCCTCCAGGGGCTTCCCGAAGGAAGGCTTCTCCACCCAGGCCTCTGAGGGGAGGAGGCGCGAGAAAGGGGTCAAGTGTGCAGCCCGCCCAGGCCACCCACGCTGCCATCTTTCTTTCCTCTTGTCCAGATTCTCCCAAGACTCCCGAAGAAATGGAGGCCCAGCTGAGCCTCCTTTTTTGCGATATGGGGGGTGATGGGGAGGACCGGAGAGGATGAACGGACGCTCTGCTGCATCTGGAACTGCTGGGGGCCAATAGGACACCTGCCCCTGCACACACCTGCATGCACCTGCACATACCCGACTCAGCCCCACCGAGGGGTAGGGGGTGTGCTCGGCTTCACGGAACTGGATCACACCAGCTCGTGGCATTCTAGAGGCTCACCTAAGTGTGACAGCCCTGGGCTGAGTGAAAGGTGACCAACACACAGGGACTTGGTCTCATCCGGGAAAGCAGGCAGGCTCCAAGGAAGGCTTGCACTTACCTTGCTGTGCTTTTATCTGAGGCAACACGGCCTGCAGCAACGTCAGCGACTTCCTGTGGTACTCAGCTTGCACTTCGATTAGCTGAGAACACACAACGCCACACGTGACCCTTTGCCGAAGGGTAGGACACCGGCTTCTGTGCCTTATAGCACATTCCACAGGAGGGTACACACATTTGTGGGGGAAGGAGGCAGAATCCCCCACCTCCTCCTTTAGTCTGCCTACAATGATGGGCTTGCTTTAGCCTCTGTGGCCAAGGAGTCACTCCAAGTGGAAATGTGGGAGAAGAGAGAACGAGTAAGGACCAAGGCAGCCTCCCCAAGCTGGGGCCTGGCTTAGAGAGCTGGCTTTAGAGGCCACGCTAGCTCTCCTGAAGCCCCATCCTCAAAGCAAAAGGCAGCGAGGAGAGGTAAAACAATAGGTGAATATAACTGGAAAGCACATTCAGAAACTCATTGGGCTGTAAGATATATACAGTTACATTCACCTGTACACATCCTGATTTCTGCAGGGCACGGGGGCTTGATCCACTATTCTCCTCGAGTACGATGGGACGTGAAACTGCTTTGGCTATGGTGATGTAGCCCAAAGAAGAAATTCCTTGCTGGTGCACTACAGTAACCATTCCCTTAATTAAAGAGCAGCTGGGATACTGATTAAGGCCAATGACAACTCAGGAGCAACATTTGCTTCATTTATTTCTGAATCCCTCTCTCCTCTCCACCACATTGGGCATGTATGAGGGAAGGGAGGGAATTACTGTTTGAAAGCTGTACAGGGGGTAAGCACTAATAACACTGTTGGGGATTTTTAAAGCACCTCATAAATAGGGTCCCTCTAGCCAGCATGAGGGGCTAACATTCAGGCTACATTCTACTCACTCCTTTATTCCCCCTCCCATCGAGTGAGTGAACATGGCCCCTGACCAGCCTGACCAGCCTCAACCACCTCAATTTTGATTGGCTACCCCTAGCACCTCAGTTAAATAACTGCCCCTACCTGGCAGGTATGACAGTTCTCCTGCTGTACCTGTCAGGAATGTGCCCTGATTGGCTAACCCCGGTACACACCCCCTCCCAGGAGTCCATATAAGCAAGCTCCTGGACCCCACCTGGACCCTTGTTTTTACCTTCTACAGGACCCCATCACCCTGACCCAGCACTTCCCAAACCTGTGGAAGACCACCTAGCAAGCTGACGAGTCAAGACCAGGGGCCCCGAAGTGCTGAAGGCTACAAGCAAGCCAGGAAGAGCCCCCCAATTCCTCCCATCTTTGGGAAGGAGGGAGGCAGAGAAGGTGAGCTGTGAGAGTCAAGACCACTGGACCTCCAGCCCAGCAGAACACCAGCTGCTGTAGCTGTGCGTTTAAGGCTGAGCTGTACCATCAGTGAGCCTGCAGCATTCCATGCTGCTGGCTTAGAGCTAGCACTTGAGCACTTGACAGGGGCTGCTTGCTGGTTGCACCCCACTTAGGGAGTAACCCAATAAACCTTCCCTCTCCTGTTTCCCACAGAAGGTCTCCCGAGGTCCTTCTTTGGTGCCTCCAGCCACTACACCAACTCAGTCCAGTGGGTCCCCAATACCCACTTGGTGTCAGGGCAAGGCTCTGGCCTCTGCCGAGCCTGAGCTGAACCCCAACATAGCACTAAAGTAAAACTGATAGGGACCTATTTTAAAGGAATTGGAGTGCTGAAATAAATGGTACCTAAGAGACAATTGGTAGCCTAAGAAAGCTTGGAATGCCGGTGATATCACTGGTTTTAGAAACTCTAAATTAACTGTTACCTCCACGAAGCAAAACCAATGGAATGCATCTGAAAAAACACTAGTATTTTAAAATAAACCTTCCACATTGGAAGTGATACATATCAGCTCTTTCACAGGATGGAAGGGACTCCTCTGAATGTCTGGGCTGCAAATGAAAATGCTGGAAACCTGCTAACAGCCCAGAGCTATTCTAGCATACTCCTCAAAGCTCTTTAAACTTTTTAAGATTTCTTCCTTTTGTCCCTGCCTCTTTACCCTCCTTCCTGACCATTCCATCACTTCCCTGATCACATACTTTAAAAAGCTTAGAGGATTCAGAGTTATATTCTCAACTTTAAAAGCAAGTGAGCTTAACTGTTTTCCATTCTGTATTATTCCTCTGACATCATCTTTCTGAATTTTGGCTTGCCTTGCATTTACCCTGGTAAAGAGCCAGGGCCCTCATTGTCTGAACTGGACTATTCGAGATTAGATGAGGCAGGTCCTGTTCGTGAGTGCTTAAGTCTGCTTTCGCTGAGGAAAGGTAGGGGAAACAGGCCACGTTAATCATTGTTTACCTAGTGTCACTGTATTTGGCAAAATCTGCAATGAAAGAGGTATGTATTGCCCTTGGGGTGTGGCGGTTACCTTCCTGTTCCTTTCCTCAACTCTTATCATGGACCAAGGTTTCTCCTGGTAGGTCCTACTGACACTTGGGGCCAGACAATCTTTTTTTGCAGGGTGCTACCCTGTGCACTGTAAGTGGCTTAGCAGCATCCCTGGTCTCCACCCACTGGGTGCCAGTGCCTCCTCCCTTGCCAGCTGTGACAACCACAAACACCTCCAAATCCTGCCATAAGTCTTCAAGGATATGGGGCAAAATCCCTCTTGGCTGAGAAGCACTGCCCTAGATGACTGAGATGAAGTCATCCTCAGTGACGGGGCTGAGTTTTAATCTTAGGTTTTGGAAGAAGTCCACACAAGGAGGACTAGAACACAGAGATTATTCACAGGTAGAACTGCAAAGGCCCCTCCCTGTCCTGTGATGTGTTCATCTGAGCAGGAAGCCCTCAGCTCCATGCCCACCTCCCCCTCCCATCCACACTGGGACCCTTGCAAACATTTTAAGCAGTCTCACCATTCTGGACGCTTACCGTTTGAAAGTAGTTTGCATAGTCAATTTCTTTGGCCACAAAACTGTACATGTCAGCGGAGAGCTGGTCCTGCGTAAGACAAAATACACAACCAAGGTAAAACATAAAAGAATAGGGTGGCTAATGCCCGAGTCTAGGGCTTTAAACACTGTTTCATTTCATTTTCAGTAACACTGGATGTGTTACAAGCTTTTCCCATGGAGACTTCTAGGCTTCCCAACTATGGCTCTAGAAAACGAGCGAGCTTGAAAAGTTCCCCTATACTAGCCTTTTCCCCAGAGTTTTTAACACATGGACCACATCTCCAGTTAGTCCCAACTGGTGTGGAGGTTGTTGGTGTTAGGTACCGTTGAGTCAGGTCAGGCTCATAGCGACTCTCATAGTGTTTTCAATAGCTGATTGTCTCGGGAGTGGATTGCCCCATCCTTCTCCCATTTTCGCAGTGCTGGGGATTAAACCCGGGTCCTCAGAGAGTGTGGAGCAGTGCTCTACCAACTGAGCTGAACTTCAGCAGCCCAGGTGGAGGAGGGATGTGCAAATTACTTCTGGACATCTCTGATGCCTGTGCCACCATTCCGAAGCTGGCTCTAGGCACATGCTGTGCACGGCTCTCCACACTCTGCCTTCTGTCTCTTCCCTGTGAACACTCTACCACCCCGCCCTCCTTCATTCTCAGCCCTGACTGGGTGACCATGGGTGAATGGGAAGGAGACGGAAACACAGTGATCTGAAGACAGCCTGGATAAGACAGGTACACAAGGAAAGGATCACTGACTCAAAACTTGGCAAAACCTGGACTCACTCCACGTTGCACAAAAATCTAGCAGTGCTGACAATCCCTCCCCATTCACATCACCACGGGCTTAGGTGGCAACGACCGAATCCAGCACGGGGTTCTGGAAGGCTTTCTCTACTGAGAACAGTTCTCAGCCGCAGACTCACATAATAAATGTACATTTTGGGGAGGATGTAGACTTGGTTATTAACTGTATTTCTGAGGCTGTCCCTTCTCTGAGCTTGTTGGCACTAGTCATTTGGCCTCTAAGTTTCTTGCCTGTTGGGCAGCGTGAGGCTGAGGATCCCTGGGAGAAGTGCTACACTGAGAAGCACCGACGTGCTGGGTTTGCAGCAAACATGAGCACAGCATAAGAATGAGATGCATAGAGCCAGGCGTGGTGGCGCACGCCTGTAATCCCAGCAGCTCAGGATGCGGAAGCAGGAGGATTCCAAGTTTGAGATCAGAGGCAGTATGTGTAACTTAGCAAGATCCTGTCTCAAAAAGTAAAAAAATGGGGTGGGTGTGCAGCTCAGTGTTCCAGCACTTGCACACCATGCAAGGGCGAGGCCCTGGGTTCAACCCCCAGTACTGAAAAAAAAAAGTGAGACGCTAACTGAACGAGAGTAGGCAGAGCACACTTTAGGAGGAGCCGGCTCCAGGAGACCTCAAGCCATCTGCACCAAGGCTCTAACCCTCAGCTTCTGCAGCCATCCACTAAGCTGGCTCTCAGTGAACTCGCTGGGAATGTGCTGGAGCAGTCTGCTACCTCCTAGAACCCATGACACACACGTGATTGCTGGGAACATCATTCACGGGTCCCTGTACACAAGGCAACAGAACCAGGTCACAGAGATAAAGGAGGAAATCTGTCCTCGGGGGAGCTCTAAGCACAGATTAGACACTGCTATGGTTGGTCCACATGCAGAGAATGAAGAAAGAACAAAGTGAATTCATAACCATTGAGAACTGTCTAGGTGTCAAGCATAATTTTGTAAAATCTCCTCACCTAATCCTTTTAGGTAAGTATTAAATTTCCATCTTCAAATCAGTAGGTTATAAGAGTTCAAGGATCTTATCTGTCTGGTGACCACTGTCTCAAAGCACATAGCATAGTATAGCATGTTGTTGTTGTTGTTAGGTGCCGTCAAGTTAGCATCTGACTCATAGTGACCCTATGTACAACAGACGAAACACTGTTGTCTGTACTTCTCTGCTATTCATAGGGTATTTGATAGCAGATTGATTTTTGGGAGTGGGTTGCCAGGTCCTTCTCCCAAGCCTACAGGACCTGGTGTTCCCAGGCAGTCTCCCATCCAAGGACTAACCAGACCCGACCCTGCTTAGCCTCCAAGATCTGACAGGATCGGACACCACAGTAGTACGACTGCAGGCAAGTATAGAAGAGTATGGGCTTAAAAACTATTTGGTAAAGCAGGACATGGTGGCACATGCATTTAATCCCAGTACTCAAGAGAGTGATGCAGGAAGATCTCGAGTTTCAGGCCAGTCTGAGCTACACAGCAAGATCTTACCTCAAAAAACAAACAATAAAATCCATAGCCCTGTGGCATCCGAGATCTTGGAAGCTAAGGAGGGTCAGGCCTGGTTAGTACTTGAATGGGAGACCGCCTGGGAACACCAGGTGCTGCAGGCTTGGGAGATGGACCTGGCAACCCACTCCCAAAACTCAGTCTGCCATTGAAAACCCTATGAACAGCAGAGAAGCACTGACAATAGTGTTTTACCTGTTGTACGCAGGGTCGCTATGAGTTGGATACCAACTGGATGGCACCTAACAATAACAACAAAATCCTATTTGCCAAACAAGGAAAGCAAGCCTCAGAGTTGGCAAATTTCTCAAAGAATAAAATAGGCTCAAGACCACCTCAGCTCTCTTTCCCCTTAGCACTCCTTACATAAATGCCTTTGCAGGCTGCCAAGTCTCCGAAAGGTTTGAGAGAAAGGGTCTCCTCTGGAATCCACCTCGCTTGCCATCCCTGCAAAAGCTCTGTAAAGGAGACACCCACCACTCCTCCAGTTGTGACAGAGATATTTCAAAATGGAAATAAAATGAAATAAAATAAAATAAAAACAGTAGAATGATAACAATGGCTTGGCAGGCGGGGAGGGAAGGCAGCCCCTGAAAGACTTAATGCTGCATCAAATATGCCTTCTACAGCTCAATGTTTGAGCTTCTCCAACAGATGATCTTTAACAAATCAGTCTGCACCCTCAGGAGGACGAAAGGATTTCTAAAGGGGTGGTAAGACTACTGTGATATTCAGCTAACCATATGGAGTCCACATAAGCCACGGGGCAAGAAAGAAAAGTGGAAACTGTGAATCAAATTTCCACTCACCTAAGTCATTCGCAAATTTTCTTTGTAAAGACAAAAAGCCTCTTTCATCAATAACCACTAACATTTATTGTATCTTTTAAAAATCACATTTGCTGATTTTGTACTAATTTGCACTCTGAAAAACACAGAATAAATAACTAAACTCACTAGTAATCTCACCAGGCAGAGATTACCACTATAAACACAGAGTCTCCTCACTTTGTGTCTGTTCTACCCAGTCATATCAGAAGTATGATTACTTGGTCTACAAAACAAGGACCAGACTGCTTGGTAGGTAATTTACTCCCAGATAAACACGGTTTGTGATGGTCACATATTTGATTGTATGGATAAACTGTGTTCCTATTACTGAATATTGTATTTCTATTTTTTTCACTATTATAATAACACCTGAATAGGTATCTGTTTATTCAGGTATACACTCACCTTTTGATTATTCCCCTATGATAAATTCTGCTTGGGAGAAGGACCTGGCAGCTCACTCCCAAAACAAGCAGCTGGGCATGGCACAGTGTTGGGGAGTGCTTTGTCCTATTGTACATTGGGTGGCTATGACCCAATGCTGTCAGACCCAACTTGACAGCATCTAACAATAACAACAACAAATTCTTCAGTTAAAATTAATTCTGAGTATACAATTCCTTACAGTTAACTTAAAAATATTAGAAAGGTAATAATGAGTTGGGGCATCAGAACTTTTGATATATACTGCCAAACACCCATAAGAAAGATCATTACTTATACTATAAAAAATAATTCATAAATGTTTTGTTTCCCATGGTCTTTTTATTCCATTTAGTTGCTATCAAATATATAGGAGAAATTCAAGCAATATGTTCTTAATTTGTATTTTTTGATCAAGAGGTTCCTCTAGACTTCTTGTGCTTGTTGGTTTCATTTATAGTCCATTGTCAATTCCTGTCAACACTGAGGATTCGCCTTGCTATGAGAGTCCTCATTTACTTCTTATTTGTAAGAGTTGTAGGAGTTCTTTAAATTTATAGGGCCACTGGCGTTATCAAATGCTGTAAATATCTCCCCTGAATTTGCCACTTGACTTTTGAGGTGTTAGCACTGAGAAGAGAGAATAGGTCACTGTACTTTGTTTCTTAATAGTTTTATGTGGTAGGTAGTAGTAACTATTAAATTTTTCTTTTTCTGATTTCTTCCTTTGGTAATATGCTTAGGGCTTCTCAAACAACACTATAAGTATTTGCATATGTGTACAGTAAAGGGGGCTGGGATTTAGCTCAGTTGGTAGAGGACTGTGCTGCAGTCTCTGCGGTCCCGAGTTCAATTCCCAGCACCGCAAAAATGGGAGAAGGACGTGGCAATCCACTCCCAAGGCAATCCTGAAACAGTCAGCCATTGAAAACCCTATGAGGGTCGCTATGAGTCGGATACCGACTCGACGGCACCTAACAACAAGAACAACAGTAAAGAATATAACATTTAAATATTTAATACATTTGCAATTTATTTTGGTACTTAACTCAGACACATATTCTCCCATCCCCCACCAAATTGCTAACCAAATGTTTCAGGATTGTTCATGAATAGAACACACTATTCCTGTGGGGACATGTTTGCCAGAAGAAATTTCTCACATACTTGGACTTTCATCAGGCCAGAATCCCTTGCCCCATTGGTCTATATGTTTTTGAAATAGTACTTAAATTTTACTTATATGGCTCTATAATATATTTAAGAAACAGTAATTCAAAGCTCCAAGAATTCTTGCACATTTAACTTTTGTTGTTGTTAGGTGCCATCAAGTTAAGTACAACTCATAGCAACCCTCGTAGGGTTTTCCATGGCTGATTATTTCAGGATTGCTTTGGAAATGGATTGCCACATCCTTCTCCCGTTTTTGCAGTGCTGAGGATTGAACCTGGGTCCTCTGAGGGTGCACAGCAATACTCTACCAACTGAACTAAACCCCAGCCCACATTTAACTTCAGATATCTTTTATCACCCTTTGAAAATTTTACAAAAATTGCATCTATTTGCTACAGTACTACTCAAATTAATTTCTGGACATGCAAACATTTACAATATTGACTCTTATCTATCCAAGAACATCTGTCAACCTTATAAAACCTGTTTTATACTTATATTTCATGATTTTATGCTAGCATTTAAAATACTCTATTGTTTAAAAAAAATCCCAGATATTAATAAATACTGGCCTCTTAAATGTTTTTTCTTGGTTAAAAGTGAAACCTCCATTTTTATTGTTAACTTCCTAATTTCTGTAAGGAAATTAGAAGTCTGTTTTACAAGTAAAAAGCTGAACAAATTGAAAAGCCAACAACTCTTAGACCCATCAGGGAAGTGAGGTCCCAGAGCAAAACTGCTGCCTCCACAGCTGAAGAGTCAGACAGGCAAATATGATCACAATTGACTGGATCAGAAACCACCAGAAGAAATCATGCTGGGGCAGGAGAACCTAAATGACTAGAGGTTCAGTGTGGATAAGATTGCAATTTCGATACTCTGGGAGGAACACTCATGGCGGCCACTTTTATCTCCAGAAACGCCACTGGAGTCTCCTAAATTTCAGGGAAAACTCTCCCTGCTTCAGGGAGGTGAAACATTACCATTGGAAATATGCCAGACCATTCTATTCTTTACAAAGTTTTCCCTCAAGAGAAATTATTTTACTAATGCTTAAACTTCTTGGGTTCCTACCCTGTCCCATGGCCTAACAAACCCCCAAAACAGGGAAATAGTATCAGCTCACTCTAGCTATTCTGTCCCATGTAAGAGGGGAATAAAAACCTGAAAACCACTGATGAAATTCACATTCAGCAGCACAAGTTTGTTAAAATAGAGACCTCACCATAAGACTAGATACTTGGCCTTCTCTCACCTATGACCTAAGCATCACATTGCTGAAGGACTCCTCACTGTAGTTCCTTTTACTCAGTACATCTAGTGTACCTAGCAACCCAGAATTACAAAGCATACTAAAACACACACACACACACACACACCAGTGTCACAAGAATCCACAGAACCAAGAGGGTCAACAAGGACCAGAACCAGAGTCATACATGACAGGAATGTTGGGATTATCAAAGAATAATATAATTATAATAATAATAATAAACCCTATTACTAACATTTTAAGGCTGTAATATAAAAACTAGGCAACATGCAAGAACAGTTAGATGATAGAAGAAGAGAGACAGAAATACTAAGAAAGAATCAATTAGATAATGCTAGAGATCAATACCAGTGAAGCAGAAAATAAAAATGCCACTGACTGGCTCCTTAGTAGACTGGATCTAACTGAGGAAAGAATCTCTAAGCTTGAAGATGTGACAAGAGAAACTTCCAACACTGAAAAGCAAAGAGCAAGATGGGGGACTGGAGGGAGAGGGAGCAGGGTATCCAAACACTATAGTGTGAATACAGAAGCTGTAATATAAGCATAATGAAAATAAAGGCTGACAATATCATTTAAATGGAGAAAAACTGAAACCATTTCCTATAAGATCAGCAATAAGACAAGGGTGCCCACTCTGTCCTATCTTATTCAATATTGTGATTGAAGTCCTAGCCAGAGCAATCAGATAAGAAAAAGAAATCAAAGGGATACAGATAGGCAAGGAAGAGGTCAAATTATCCTTATTAGCAGATGACATGATCTTTTACCTATATGACTCCGAAAACTCCTCTAGAAAACTCTTAGACTTAATTAACTCCTTCAGCAAAGTAGCAGGGTATAAAATTAACACTTTTCAGTAGGCTTCCTTTACACCAATTGTGAGCAGGAAGAGAAAGAAATTAAGGCAACAATCCCTTTCACGATATCCCACACAAACTTAAATACTTAGGAATCAGTCTAACCAAGACCCTGAAAATCTCTACAAGGAAAACTTCAAAACATTAAAGAAAGAAGTTGCAGAGGATACTAGAAGGTGGAAGGACTTCCCATGCTCATAGATTGGGAGAATCAATATTGTAAAAATGGCTATACTACCACAAACAATTTACTGATTTAATGCAATTCCTATTAAAATCCCAATGACAGAACTTGTAGAAATAGAAAATATAATCCAAAATTTCATATGGAAACACAAAAGACCATATACAGCAAAAACAATCTTAAGCTGCAAAACCAGTGCAGGTGGAATCACAATTCCTGACTTTATACTACAGGACTATAGTAGCAAAAACAGCTTGGTACTGGCACAAAAATAGGCTTGAAGACCAATGGAACAGAATGGAAGACCGAGAGATACACCAACGCAACTACAGCCACCTGATCTTTGACAAAGGGGCTAAGAAAGCAAAATGGAGAAAAGATAGCCTCCTTAATAAATGATGCGGGAAAATTGGATATCCATCTACAGAAAAATAAAATCAGACTCATACCTCTCAATTTGCACATGAGGGTCAACTTGAAATGGATAAAAAACCTCAACATAAAACCAGAACCTTAAAACTACTAGAAGAAAAGATAGGAAGCATGCTGCAACACATAGGCATAGGAAAGTATTTCCTTAATAAGACTCCAATTGCGTAGGAAATCTCACCAACAATTGACAAATGGGATTACATGAAATTTAAAAGTTTCTGTATAGCAAAGGAAACAATCCACAGAGTCAAGGAAGAGCCCACTGAATGGGAGAAAATCTTCAAATCCTACACATCTGACAGAGGACTAATTTCTAGAGTTCACAAAGAACTCAAGAAAGCAAATCCCAAGACAACAAATAACCTAGCACACAAGTGGGCAAAGGAAATGAACAGATGGTTCTCAAATGAAGAAGTCTGTAAGGCTAAGAAGCACATGAAAAAATGCTTGATATCCCCAGTGATTATTATTGTTGTTTTCAGTTGCTATCAAGTCAGGTCTGACTCATAGGGACCCTCATAAGGTTTCAATGGCTGATTATTTTGGGATTACTTTGGGAGTGGATTGCCACATCCTTTCCTTCTCCTGCTCTGGCCACTAGGGAAATCGAAATCAAAACAACTCTTAGATTCCACATAACTCCAGTTAGAACAGCCAAGATCAACAAAACAAATGATAACAAATGCTAGTGAGGATGTGGAGAAAAAGGAACCCTCTTACACTGTTGGTGGGACTATAAATTGGTTCAACCACTTTAGAAATCAATATGGAGACACCTCAGAAAACTAAAAGTAAAACTTCCATATGACCCAGCTATACTACTAATGGGAATATACCCAAAGGGAGACAAGTCATCATACCACAGAGACATCTGCATCTCCATATTCAATGCAGCATTCTTTACAATAACAAGGATATGGAACTAACCAAGATGCCCATCAACAGAAGAATGGATAGAAAATTATGGTACATATACACAATGGAATATTACTCAGCAATAAAAACAAAATAATGTCATTTGCAGAAAAATGGATGCAATTGGAGAATATCATCTTAAGTGAATAAACCAAAGCTCAAAAAGAGAAATACCATATGTTCTCAGTCATATGTGCGAGCTGAATCTTACTTAAAGGGAGAAAAATCCTATATATAAATTGATATATAAAAATGCACAGTTAAACTTAGTGAAGAAGGGATAATATAAAGAGTAGAAAGGAGGAGGGAGAGAACTAGCAAAGGGAAGCAAAGATTGCAGAAGGTAGGATGCGGAGGAGAAACAATGTAGAGGGATAAAGGGGGAGAGGATAATCTCACTGTAAACAATGCAACTTCATGAATGCATGGGGAAAAATAGGGCAACATAACCCAAATATGTATGAGTCTTACTACATGTTAATCAAAAGGTTCCATAAACTTTGTAAGTTGATAAAAGTGTAACCAAAAGTGATGTATAGCTGCATAATGGAAAAAACAAATGCTGTATTATTCTGTACCCCACCAACATTTAACAATAAAGGGAAATAAATAAATGCCATTTAAAATTTCAAAAAAAAAAGGAAAGAAAGAAAGAAAGAAAGAAAGAAAATAAAGGCTATGCATCCCTAATCTAAAAGTCCCAAATCTGAAATGTTTCAAAATTTAAACTGCTTATGCATCAACATGAAATTACAAGTGGAATATTTTACATATAACATCACGTTAAGGGCACAGTTAAACTAGAGGTACACTAAAAATATTGTATAAAAATTCCCTTCAGCAATGTATACAAG
>VMDO01006514.1:16731-99724 GCA_007922755.1 Pedetes capensis
AGATAAATAAATATCTTTGAGAGAGGGAAAGTGATATAGGACAGAAACTCAGAGTTACTTGAAAGAAGAACACTGCAAAAGAATTGTTAGTTGCCCTCGAGCTGTGTCTGATTCATAGAGACCTTCCTAAGCTTTTCAATGGCTGTTTTAGGATTGCTTCAGGAGTGAATTGCCACATCCTTCTCCTGTTTTTGCAGTACTGGGGATCAAACTCAGGGCCTCAGAGAGCATAGAGTGGCACTTTACCAACTGAGCTATAAACCCCAGCCCTGAAGAAAGAATTGTTGTCATTGTCGTTGTTGCTAGGTATCATAGAGTCAGGTCCTACTCATAGTGACCCTCATATAAGTGAAGGTAAAATAAAAACCTGCTTTTAACCTAACAATTTTTTCCCAGCAACAGTGTATATAGAATTAGGAAAACCATGTTACTAAGATATAGTGCACTACTCATGAAGCAGCATTGTGTTATTGGGAAGTAGACTTGGATTAGTTGTACACGAAAACTGCAAATTGCAGGGTGACCACCAAAAAGTATTTTTAAAAGGTACGTAACTGGCACTAAAAAAAGAGAACATGAAATAAGATAAACTGTTCAATTAAAGTCACAAAATAAAGAAAAATTGTGGAGACAAACACAGAAACAAAGAACAAAGTGAACAAAAAGAAAATAGAAACCAATATTGTTGTTGTTGTTGTTAGGTGCCGTCGAGTCGGTATCTGACTCATAGCGACCCTCATAGGGTTTTCAATGGCTGACTGTTTCGGGATTGCCTTGGGAGTGGATTGCCAGGCCCTTCTCCCATTTTTGTGGTGCTGGGAATTGAACTCGGGACCTCAGAGACTGCAGCGCAGCTCTCTACCAACTGAGCTAAATCCCAGGCCATGAAACCAATATAGTAGATATTAATCCAGTTATTCCTGTAGCCATACCACTGTGTCGTCCAATCCCGTCAGATCTCGGAAACTAAGCAAGGTCGGGCCTGGTTAGTCCTTTGATGGGAGACCGCCTGGGAACACCAGGTGCTGTAGGCTTGGGAGAAGGACCCAGCAACCCACTCCCAAAAAACAATCAGCCATTGAAAACCCTGTAAATTGCAGAGAAGCACTAACAATGTTCCGCCTGTTGTATGTAGAGTCACTATGAGTCAGACACTGATTTGATGGGACCTAACAACTGTCCAATCATCTCAATAATTATTCTAAACATCTATGGATTTTGGTGTTTGGAGGGGTCCTGGATACCAAGGATAATTGTACTTCATGTTGTTCTCTAGTATTGGAAAACAATCTACACAGGACGACTTTCTGAACTGTAAAATGGTGGGCATCTCCTTCCTGCTTCTTACTCCCCACACTGACAGAATTGTCTCAGAACCTAAATTCCGTCCGCTGAAAATGTCCTGACACAGCAGCCTGTGGAGCTGGGTGTGGAGGGGCTACCACAGAGGACGTGTGCCCGGGACCTCACTTCTCCATCATGATGATGAAGATCCCTCTGAGTTTAGAGCACCCCTCGGGCCAGGGAGCAACTTTGTACTGTGTGGTTCTCCACTTTAGGTAAGTGATATGGTTGGATCCAGCCTCCTGAGTGCTCCTACTGCCTAACATGTCAGGGAAAGTCCCAGGGGTGTTTCAGGAAAATCCACACCCACGGAAATTCTGCCACCAGCTGCCTTCCTATTGGGTGTGTCTGTTCTTGCTCTAGGATCATGGGAGAGAGTCTGCTGGCAGAAGGGAATCCAAATTACATTGGTGCTCCTCAACAATTCTGGAGCCTTCCAAATTTGAAGGAAGTAATGGTCCTGCCAAGATCCCATTTAGTTACATTCTACTACATTACTCCTGCAGCCGTACCACTATGGCGTCCGATCCCAACAGATCTAGGAAGCTAAGCAGGGTTGGGCCTGCTTAGTACTTGGATGGGAGACTGCCTGGGAACACGAGGTGCTGTAGGCTTGGGAGAAGGACCCAACAACCCATTCCCCCCAAAAAACATCAGCCATTGAAAGCCTGCAGCTGTACCACTGTGGCGTTGGATCCCATCAGATCTTGGAAGCTAAGCAGGGTTGGGCCTGGTTAGTACTTGGATGGGAGACCGCTTGGGAATACCAGGTCACCAGGTGCTGTAGGCTTGGGGGAATGACCTGGCAACCCACTACCCGCCCCCCCACACACACACCAAAAAAAAAAAAAAAGAAAGAAAAGAAAAAAAAAGAAAGAAAAAGAAAAAAAGAAAAAGGAAAGGAAAGAAAAAACAATCAGCCACTGAAAACTCTATAAATAGCAGAGAAGCACAACAATAGTGTTTCATCTGTTGTACGGATACCGACTTGACTTAACAACAACAAACTACATTACACTGGGGCTGGAGTTTAGCTCAGTTGGTAGAGTGCCACACTGCACTCTCTGAGGGCCCAAGTTTGATCCCTAGCACTGCAAAAATGGGAGAAGGATGTGGCAATCCACTCCCAAAGCAATCCTGAAACAATCAGCCATTGAAAACCCTATGAGGGTCGCTATGAGCCAGATCGGACTCGACGGCACCTAACAACAACAGCACAGCTACATTACACTAATTTTATAATAAGAGGAGTTGCAGTTCCAGGCTTGATGCTGTCTTTTGGTCTGGCAAAATATGTGCATTTAAGTCAGATGATGAGGACAACACGGACCACAGCCTGCCTTTCAGTCACCACCTTTCCCAGATTCGAGCTTGACTTTCCAAGAGCAAAGAGTCTACGTTGCAGAAGAATAAAATGGTAAAGAAGAGACACAAGTTAAAAGAGACAGAGGAGGATGAGGCTAAGAGGGAAAAACAATGACATGGGTGGAGTGAGGATAAGAATTTAAGTGATGAGATATAAAGGCAGGAAACGTGAAGGCCTTCTAGACAAAGGTGTACTGCCTTCTAGACAAAATCCCAGGACGGTAGTCAACCTCTGTACAAAACAACACTGGAACTGCCACTAGCAAGTGGAGTCACTTTCTAATCACTTTCTTTTTCTTTTTTGTTTTGCTTTTGCAGTACTGGAGATTGAGCCCAGGGACTCGAGCATCCTTGGGAAACACTTTACTTCTCAGCTACGCATTCAGCCCTTTTTCAAATAAAATTTATGTTGACATAGGGTCTTCCTATACCGGCCAAGCAGATCTCAAACTCGTGATCCTCCTGCCTCAGCCTCCCAAGTAGGTGGGTTTACAGGTCTGTACCACAGCAATCACTGCCTTCCCTATTGTTACTTCATCGTTCACAGATGCTTCTTCATTTTTTCCTATCTTGGTGAAAAATAACCAACTAATTATACATCCTTGGATGCTCTGGTTTGGAGTCTTCTATCAGAGGCCTCAGGAAGGAGAGAGAAAGCAGGTACCAGTTGTGAGGAGGAGGACTTGTCGGTCCTTGGAATATGGAAGCAAGATAGGGATCAGATGGGCTCCTGAGGCAACATAGCCAGGTTCTGCCATACCTGCCATCCACCTAAGCCTCAGCATGTCCAGTCTCTTGCAACCCACCCTGACTGGGTTTTCCTAGTGGCTAAAACTCTGGGCCCCAAAGATCTCAGGAGTTCTGCTTGGTTCTCTCTGAAGTCCTCTCTAAACAAAGAGGAATTTGGTTGCTACTTATCCACTGTCAGCCCACATGGTCTTATTTTGCTGGTTTGTCACAAAGTTGTTAGGTGCCATCTAGTTGGATCTGATTCACGGTGACCCTATGGACAACAGATTAAAACACTACCCAACACTGTGCCATGGGACACAATCTTTTCATGTTTGAGCCCATTGTTGCAGCATTTCTTATCATTTAGAGTGGTGCCATATCAGCAAATGGAGGTCCCACAGGCTTTATTCCATTCCCGTCATTAGACCAACTCTACTTTGAGGAGGCAACTCTTCCTCAGTCATTTCTTGAATGTCTTCCAGCCTAGGGGGCTCATTCTCCGGCACTATATCTAACAGTGTTTCTCTGTCATCCACAGTGTTTTCAACGGCTACCTGTTTCGGGAGTGGGCTGCTGGATCTTTCTCCCTAGTCTATCTTTTTTTTTTTTTTTTGAGGTACTGAGGGTTGAACCCAGGGCCTCGTGCTTGCATGCTTTGCAAGTGCTGTACCACTTAGCTGCACCCCCAGCCCATTTTTTTACTTTTTGAGACAGAGTCTCGCTAAATTATGCAGACTGCCTTCTGGTCTTGAATTTGCAATCCTCCTATATCTGTCTCCTGAGTTGCCAGGATTACAGGCATGCACCACCATGCCTGCCTGTCCCTAATCTATCTTAGTCTGGAAGCTCAGCTGAAACCTATCCACCATGTTGTTCCTGCTGGTATTTGAGATACCGGTGGCATAGTGTTGAGCATTACCTCATTTAGAAATGGTTTGCTGAGCAGGAAACAGAAAATATGGGTGTTTTTCATTGAGTGTGATAAATATGTGTTATTTTTATAATCTTTGAAGAGGATGCATTTTTTTGGCACAACAGCAAATACAAGAAGCTGCACAAAAATGCATAAAGCTATTACTTTTTATTCTGATGTATTTGGATACTCATATTCAGCATTCCTCTTAAAGTCTTCTATCTTTTGGAAAAGATATTTAACTAAAAGATTCTTTACTAAGGAACACTGATCTAAGGAAGACAGTCAAAGAATACAGAGAATAAAAGTGAAATCAGTGGAGAGAAGAATCATATCTCAGGAACAGCATAACCAGGAGATATCTGCCATTTACCCACTGGTTTAAATGACAAATCCATTTTACTCATAGTGAATCTTGGATCTGAAGCAACGGCCTTACTTTGCATGGTTTGATAGGAGTATAAGCTGGGAGTTAATGAATTCTTTAAAATTTTTTTCAACGTTTCTAATTCCAGAGAGAAATTCTACCCAATTCTGTCATCTGAATGTAAGGCCAAAGCCACTTGTGCAAGGTGGCTATACAAGAATAAGCTAAAGGACAAGCTAACAAGACTAGGGAAAATCACCAAGAACAAAGATAGCCGCAAGCACAGTGGTTACTTCCTTTGAAACTCTATTTGATTGAGATAATGAGAGCCTGGAACAGTTAGAGAAACATGATATTTTTCTTCCTTAGTTGTAAATATTTGGTTCCTTGGGAGCCCAAACTCACATACATGCATGTAAACAGACGCATACATACACAAGAGTGCCATGAATAGTGTAATGCTAATTAAATCCCACTAAACATGTAGTGAAAGTAGATGGAAAATGTGAATGTGTACAGGGTAGGGTAGGACATCATCCACTGAGTACAGAGTCATAGTTCCCAGAATGATGCACTCTCTCTTAAAAGTGAGGCTTATTTTTTTTCTGCAGATATCTCCATGGCTAGCATTTCAACTGCAGAGACAAGTGTTTTCCAGGAGGCATAGAACAGAAAGTGACTAAGGAAGCAGTACAAGGCAAATGAGAAAATAAACAATTTAATATCACAACTCAGTCAAGGCTCCTCGATGGTCTAAACTCTCCATTATCTTATGTGGCTGACAATGCATCTTTGGGGATTCAAATGATCTACAAAATCTTCCCACAGAAACAAAGGACATTTTTTCCTGGCCTACCACACAGTATCCTCAATGATAACCAAACGCTGGCTCCCTGTCTAGGTCACCATCAAAGCCCCGACTCTTTGGGTTAACCTTGGACTCTGGAGATGTGAGCAGGCTAGCCTGGGGACGTTTAGCTTAACTAGAGAGTTTTAAGAGAACCCAGTGAACTAAGCAGGAATTCCCTGAGTTCCCCAGTCTGTCCCAGGAAAGGGGAGCAAAGTGGGCAGGTACCCTGCAAATCTCCACTCTGTTGGCAGCCTCCTCCATTTCTTCCCTGAGGGCATCGGCTTTGGCACCCACAGGCTGTAAGCTGCTGGACAACCCTGAAGACTTGGACGTCTGCTGCCACCTAATGGAAAACAGGAGAAAAAGAGGAGAGAGAGAGACGTGAGACAGGTCCAGCCCTGGGGATATTGCAGGAATGCTGACAATACACCTGGTTATAGATATTACCCAGGGAATGACACGCTCTTGCTGGAAAGGAGGCTCACATTTCCACACCACAACTGTTGGCAGAAGCCGAGGACTGGTTGCCCTTCCACATAGGGCAAGCATCCCCAGTTTGCCATCATTTTCCCTATTGTCTTCTGAACCTTAAGGCCAAATGACAATCACTAGTGCTGGCTTTTAAAAAGTTAATGTTATTTTTCATTGGCAAATCACAACTGTCCACATTTCCAGGTACAATGTGATGAGCTAATGCAATGTGATATGATTAAATCAAGCAAATTAATGTATCCATCACTTTATATTTTTGCATTAGATATTTGAAACTTAATCAGGGTGACCATAGTTAATTATAGTGTATTATGTATTTCCAAATAACTATTGCTATCTTTAAGTATAGTTTCTGTTATTCATTTAAGTGCCCTGTGCACATCTGAGTTTGAAAATTCATCTACTTGGCTGATGCCAATAAGGATGCAAAGTGAGAAGACACAAAAATGAGACTAAACCGGGCGTGGTGGTGCACACCTGTAATCCCAGCGGCTCGGGAGGTGGAGGCAGGAGGATCACAAGTTCAAGACCAGAGGCAGTCTGCGTAACTTAGCGAGACCCTGTCTCAAAAACTAAAAAAAATGGGTTGGGGGTGCAGCTCAGTGGTCCAGCACTTGCAAAGCATGCAGGCATGAGGCCCTGGGTTCAACTCCCAGTATCACACACACACACACACACACACACACAAAAGAGAGACTAAACACAAATCTGAATCTGGGTGTAATAATGTATCCCTGTAATCTCAGCAAGCCATGAGGTAGAGGCAAGAGGATCACAAGTTCAAGGCCTGGGGCAGCCTGTGTGATTTAGCAAGATCCCATCTCAAAAAGTTCGGGGGTGGAGCTCAGTGATAAAGTGCTTGCAAAGCATGCACAAAGCCCTGAGTTCAACCCCCAGTACCACACACATGAAAAAATCCTGAAAGCTAGGCATGGTGGCACACACTTGTAATCTCAGCACTTGGGAGGCTGAAGCAAGAGGACTACAAGTTTAAGGCCACCTTGGACTACATAGCAAGTTCAAGGCCTGTGTGGGCAACCTAGCAAGACCCTGTCTCAAAATAAAAATGATAAAAATCTAAGGATATAGCTCTACAGTGGAGCAGTTGCCTAGCATATGCAAGGTTCTGGGTTCAATCCCCAGCAACACATATACACATACGAAAACATCTGAAAGCAAAAATCACCACTAGTAAACATGAGATTTCATATCAACATTTGTTGTTGTTGTTGTTGTTGTTGTTGTTAGGTGCCATCAAGTTGGTATCTGACTCATAGCAACCCTCATAGGGTTTTCAATGGCTGACTGTTTTGGGATTGCCTTGGGAGTGGACTGCCAGGACCTTCTCCCATTTTTGTGGTGCTGGGAATTAAACTCCGGTCCTCAGAGACTGCAGCACAGCACTCTACCAATTGAGCTAAATCCCAGCCCAATCAACATTTAGCTGTCTTGTTTATATTTCCGTAAGAATTTATCTATGTGAGGAAATCCTGGCCTTCTGAGGAAGCCACTCAGAAAACATTTACAGGGAAGTACTAACGCCTCTGGTTCCTGTGTCATTATCAGGGAATTACCAGAGCAGGCCCTGAAAGAAGGTCCCAGTGGCATTAGAAGGTCAGAGCTGAACTAGGGCTCTTCAATAGTTCTTCTGAGAACTCAGTGGCTCATAGGGATCAGTAGTTAGGTGAAATGAACCAAATAGGTCATTATCTTTCAAACTACTCCACTGGACCTTTTATCTTTCACTTGTGATAGAGATGTGAGATACAGAGTTATTTCTAGGCAATAAGAAAACCAACAGTATAATCAGAATGACAAGTGGTAGCCGAGCCTGGTGTCCATCTTGGGACGTCACAAGGGAGGGGGAAGTGCTGGGGAATAGAATAGAGGAGCCACTCAGTCTAAGAAGGGATGATGGGGCCCAGGCAGGAATGTGGATCACAGATTGCCAGATGTTTCAACTGACGAGAGAGTTGGGAAATTTTAGGGGAACTTCCTTAATGAAGGCTGGGGTTTAGCTCAGTTGGTAGAGTGCCATGCTGTACTCCCTGAGGCTCTCGGTTTGATCCCTAGCACCACAAAAAAAAAAAAAAAAAAAAAGGAAGAAGAACCTGGCAATCTGCTCCCAAAAGCAACCCTGAAACAATCAGCCACTGAAAACCCTATGAGGGTCGCCATGAGTCAGACCCAACTTGACAGCACCTAACAACAAAAACCCCTAATGAAATACGAGAAGAGGTCATGCAGGCCAACAGTGTACAAATCAAACAGGGCAGCTCTATGGGCTTTATCTGGACCTCAGACCATCATTCTGCAACCTCCAACATAAAAGCAAAAAGCAGGACATCCTCCTCATCTTGAGAGTCAATACTCTAAAACCAGGTGTCCTCTCTACTCACTTTTTCTCTTCTTTTGATATCTCTGGGAAAACAGAAGAGTACACGGCTATGACATAAAGGGAACTAAAGAAAGGGAAACCAAAGGTGTTTTTGTAAATAGCAAAAAGAAGCAAAATAAACGATCCTCTGTCACTTAAAGAATGCCATCGTGGGAAAATCATTTTAAAAAGGCTTTGGCATATCAAGCTGGTTTGAGGCTCTTGGATTCACATCCTGGGAAAAAGTCTTGATTCCAAGACAAGACTTTAGGGTAAACTAGAAAGGAGATATTCCATTCAAAATGATTTCAAAATCTAAGCTGATGTAAGTTAGCAGGAAAGGATTAGTAAGAATCCCTGAGAAATTCTTTCCTATACAGGTTTGCTCTACACAAATGATATAGTTGATTTATACCTCCCACGTTTAACCATTTTAAATAAGGCATCAAAGTATTGTGGGGATTTTGATAAATAAGATATGAGATGTCACAGCTGTAATTTATATCTGAGACAATAAATGCCCCTCTGTTGGCACCCAACAACAACAACAATATGGTGATTATGAGACTAAGTTACAACTACCATTTGACTGATGCTACTTAAACAAAAAGCAACCAATGAATAGGTGTCAAAAACTCATATGTACATGTCTATATATTTAAAGTGACTATAAACACTAAGCAGGTTTTTATGGTTTTGCAAATCTCCATTAGATTTTTTTAAAAATCTGAATTCCATCTAATATACATAAATTAAAATGAAGACATTTTCCTGTCATCTCTTTCTTCCCCCATTCCCTTCTATTTTTTTCTTCTAAGTTTTCTTCCTTAATGTCCTGGGACTCACAAAACACACACATTCCCCCCTCTCTATAGGGAATTTTAGTTGCAGTATGAACAATCCATTTTGATATGTTAACACAGTGGTGATAAGATGCCACAATAAAAGTCCTTTGTGGAAATCGAATAATATGAAGAACTTGGCAAAATCATACAGATAGTAATCTGTCCAGAGAAGAAACATGAGGCACGAATTTCAAGGTAGTGGTCTTCCCTGCCCAGGTGTTTTAAGATAAACCGAGAGCTGGGCTGCTTCTCAACAGGGATGACCTCTGAAGTTTGAAGAGCAGAAAGACAGTTTCTTCTGACTAAGTGTGCCCCGTCATTCTCTGGGGACGGAGGGATGGGGCAGTATGATCTGGGAAGATGGGGACAGGGCACAAGCATTCATGAAGGCCAAATGCAATCGAAAGGTGAGAAACGGGGTTGAAACCTTAGGGAACCGGTAAAGAAGGCAAATGCAGGATTGCTCAGAACCACAGGGAGTCCAGAAGTGGGGCCAGAAGGCAAAGAGGGACGCTTCCTCAGTGGGACAGTCATTGTTTCAGTCTCTTCCTGTCATCAGCATCCTCCATTCTTTGACCGCCTGCTTCCACTGCTGCTCCCCCATGTGGCCCAAAAAGGAACTGCCATCTTTTGCAGGATCCTGGTCCTGTACTAGTGCCTCCTGAGGGCACCTGGTGCACATCAAGCCTTAGCTGGTACTTGTACACCTTGGCTGACCGACAGGGCAAGGAAGTGGACACCTCGGCAATGTCTCAGCAAGCAGAGCCCCTCCTTTGCCCTGGGAGATCTGGAACAAACAGAAGAGGGCTCCACGGCACATCTAGTGACCAGCAAGAAAATGGATCAAGAGAAAGACGCCTGCCTGTGGGGAAAAGCAGAGGTGGGAGGCGAGGAAGGACTGGGTGGCTGTAGTACTCAACACTGCCATGGCTGCAGAATCCCACTTCTAGTGATCCACTTCTTAAACTCCACGAGCTTCCCAGAGTTCTTTGCCAAGCTCTCCTGCCTTCCTCACTGCAGCTCACTTTCTTCCAGAGGAGGCAGGTGCACTGATCTGCTCAAACTTCCGTAACGAAGTGCCTGGGATGCTTTGGCTTAGGTGACATAAGTTTCTCTTCTCACAGTTTTGGAGGCTGGATGTCCAAAGATCAAGGTTCCAGCAGGCTGGTGAGACCTCTCTTCCTGCCTTGCAGATGGCTCCTCACGGAGTCCCCGTGTGGTGTCTCCTCTGGGTGTGTGAGAAGAGAGAGATCTCTCTCTTCTTATTTCAAGGCCACCAAACCTATTAAACCAGGGGCCACCTTGACACCTTGTTGTTGTTAGGTGCTGTTGAGTCGTGTCCAACTCATAGCGACCCTCATAGGGTTTTCAATGGCAGATTGTTTCGGGATTGCCTTGGGAGTGGGTTGCCATGTCCTTCTCCCATTTTTGCGGTGCTGGGAATTGAACTCAGGACCTCAGAGACTGCAGAACAGCACTTTACCAACTGGGCTAAAGCCCAGCCCCCTTGACACCTTATTTAACCTTAATTACCTCCTAAAGATCCTATCTCCAAATACAGGCATCTCAGGGGACAGAGCATCAGCAGATGAGTTTTTTAGGGATAAAATTTGATCTCTAAGACCGAGATTCAGTTGTTGAACAGAAACAGAATGTGTCTTAGACTCCAAAGGGTTAACGCTGAGATACACGTCCATGAAAAAGTGTCATGACTCTGGGAAAGAATGCACTTGCTTCTTTGACCTCTGCCAAACCAGACCTATGCGGGAAGACGTGTCTACATCACTCACTTTCCATCTAACTCACAAGCTCTAATTAAGTGGAACACTTCCTTAAGCTTACCTCCATTCTTCTCATGACAATCTCTTATCCATCTTCTAAGCATTGGTCTTCTCTGAGGACATCAAGGCCTCTATCAATGGCTGTCGAAGCAGACAAGCCAGAGTGACTTGAACAGTGACCAATGTGCACTTCTGACTTAAGACCCCATTGTTGTTGTTAGGTGCTGTCAAGTTGTGTCTGACTCATAGCAACTCTCATAAATACTGGATAAATTCATTGGATTTGACAGTATTCACCAGAGTTTTGATGGAATTAAAAGACCCAGTCATGGAACTACTGATCAAGATATGCTGATAGAAGGTAAAAATGTCCTGCCATCCTGCCTGTCTTGAAAGGCAGTGTCTCCATGTGGCAGTTGTTGTTGTTAAGTGCCATCAAGTCGGTGCTAGGTGCCATCAAGTCGGTGTCCGACTCATAGCGACCCTACATACCACAGGTGAAACACTATTATCAGTGCTTCTCTGCTATTCATAGGGTTTTCAATGGCTGATTGATTTTTTGGAGTGGGTTGCTGGGTCCATCTCCCAAGCCTATAGCACCTGGTGTTCCTAGGCAGTCTCCCATCCAAGTACTAACCAGGACCGACCCTGCTTAGCTTCCGACATCTGACGGGATCGGACACCACAGTGGTATGGCTGCAGGCCCATGTGGCAGACACTGCTTTAATAGATCGTATAGTTCATGAAGGACAGACAAGAATAAAGGAAGTCTTGGTACTCAGAAGCAGGTTTCTCCAAAGACAACAACCTAAAAAGGCCAATTGTCTAAACGGAGAAATGGTGGGGAGTGAAGAGGTGGGGGAAGAAAGACCCTGAGAAGCCAACTGAGAGAGTAGCTGGTGACCTTTGCTCTTCAATCTTCTTCCAAAATTTGATGTGAATCTCACTGTTGTACCTTGGGAGAAGGTCCTCCTGTTGACTAAGGGTGCAGTGTTAGGGGAAATGGCAGGCAGCCGGGGGGAGGCTGGTTTCTTCTTGTGGCTTTCAGCAAGGTCCTATAAGACAGATAAGCCCAGGCAGGAAGTGGCCACTCTGAGAGGAAAGTGGGTAGAAAGAGAACAGCTCCACTAAGAATGGCCCTTTCATCCTGTAGCCTGCCCCTGAAACTGACCGGCAAACTCATATCCTGGAGACTGGGGTTGGACCTTTCACCAGTTACTAAAGCAGAGACCTGCCCGAGGGGTGTCTGAAGGGACTGTATTGCCAATACTCCCTCTAGAGCAATCTCCTGCCCCCAAGCTCACAACCACACAAACTGGGCTATGAAAAACCTCCAGTGTGTTAAAAGAGATGGATCGAGTTCGCGTGAGGGTAATCTGAGGGGGGTTTTTTAAGTCTGAACAACAAAGATCGTAAAGGATCCAAGTTGAAATTTTGAAGCACAGAAAGTTTGATAGGGAAGGTAGACATTTCCTTCTTGTTGTTGTTGTTGTTAGGTTCCGTCGAGTCCAGTCTGACTCATAGAGACCCTCATAGGGTTTTCAATGGCTGACTGTTTCGGGATTTCCTTGGGAGTGGGTTGCCACGTCCTTCTCCCATTTTGCGGTACTGGAAATCGAACTCAGGACCTCAGAGACTGCAGAGCAGCACTCTACCAACTGAGCTAAATCCCAGCCCAGAAATTTCCTTCGCAGATTCTAACACACAAGAGACGACAAGCTGAAGATGTGAAAAGTGTGTTAAATCATGGATGAGAGGTCCCTCATGGCAGTGACCTGGGCTTTCAGAAACTGCAGGCCACTTGTCATGATTAAATACAACACTAGACAAGATGGTCCACGACTCTGACCCAGTGGTAACTCTTCCTCATTCAAAGACCAGAAGTATCTTAGTAGAGATGGTAATGAAGCACTTCAATACTAGCCTTCAGCCCTCTAAAAGAAGCTCTGTGCTGGAAATTGAGGTTTTCCTTGCAGAAGCAACGATAAGACCTTAGAGCAAAGACCCAGGCCCTTATAGAAGGAAATGACTTCACAAATGGAAAAGCATGGTACCTGCCTCATCAGAACAGGGAGACCATAAGCGTTGCTTCAGTAGGGTTACATGACTTCCTTAATATGGCACCTGAACACCTGGGTTATTTGATGCATCTTTTTTTGTGTGTATGCCATATTTGGGGGTTGAACCCAGGGCCTCACACATACTTTGGAAGTACTCTACCCCTGGGCTGCACCTCCACCCCAATTTTTATTTTTCATTTTGAGTCAGGGTCTTGCCAAGTTACACAGTCTGCCTCTGGCCTCAAACTTGCGATCCTCTCGCCTCCGCCTCCTGAGTTGCTGGGATGACAAGCGTGAGCCACCACGCCCAGCTCTGGGACACACTTTGATGTGGTACAAAGGCATTGCAGGAACAGCAGATGGATACCTATTCTGCTCTCTACCTCTGCATACACCAAGGAGATCGCCTCAGATCTCCATCAGCACAATTTTACCACCCCTCCAATGCCGCATCCTCTTCCTCTTCCTTTCTTACAAACAGAGCTGTGGATGGCAGCCGTCCATAGCCAACAGGATCTAAAGTTTAATAGCAGTGGCTTTGCTTTCATCTGTTCACATTTAAACTTACCTGGTATTTGTAGCAAATGGCACTACTGTCCAATTTAAGGTAGTGCTATAAAATTTCTATTTAAATAGATTTATTTCGAAAAGTAACCAACTCTTTTGAAAAGATGTATTGGCAGAGATGGCAAAAATCATTCAGGTGGAATGATTTTCAGGCTTGGGATATACTAAGTTAACTAGAGAAACTCTCGTTTCTCTGCTGATTTAACCTGTTTTATTTCTAGTCTTGGGGAACCGCCCTATGTCTTTTATTGTTCTAGCTGCAGAATTCCAGGGCACCCACTAGTTACAGCATGGGCTGCCTTTGGTAGAGCACTTGGGAAATGACATGACAGCCAATTGTTACTCAAAGCGACCTCCTCAGGTCCACCCACAAATGTTGTACATAGGTGAGGAAGTGGTTATTCTGGGGCACTTCTCTCTTGGTCCCACATCCCTCTGCCCAAGCACATTCTGCTTTTGTTTCTTTATTTCAAGGAAATTAAAGAAAGATGCAGAGATGATTAAGATTGACGTACAAAGAACTCAGGGTACAAACAAAGCGTTCCTTTTTTTTTTTTTTTTTTGCGGCATTGGGGATTGCACCCAGGGCCTTGCGCTTGCATGCTGTGCAAGTGCTGGACCACTGAGCTGCGCCCTCACACCATTTTTTTACTATTTGAGCCAGGGCCTCACTAAATTACATAGACCTCCTCTGGTCTCATACTTGCGATCCTCCTGCCTCCGCCTCCCCAGGTGCTGGGATTACAGGTGTGTGCCACCGCACCCAGTTTATTCCTTACATATTAATACTCATGAACTTGAAGTCTTCCAACTTGTACACATACACACACACACACACACACACACACACTCACTAGTGTAAGAATAAAGGGCAAAGAAACACTGTCTCCACATAGGCAGTCATGGTCAATGGCACCTCAGGGTCTCTAGCACTCCCCTGTTGCAACAGGCATTTTCTGATGGACTCTGAGAGGCAAGGACAGCCTTGTAGAACCTTCAGTGCTCTTGGAAGGGCCTCAGGTTTACAGAACAGCTACAGAAAGGAGCTCTCTACACTGAGTTTCAGGAGGTGTGTGCATCCCCCCGTTTAGAAACGCTTCCCTCATTGCAGACATGACACAGCATTCATTTGATCTCTTGGACCTCATCCCCTCCTTTTCTCCCTCTTGGTCCTTGCACCCCAACCACACAAACCTTTTTTTGGTACCTTGACTATGCCAACTTATTCCCACCTCAAGGCCTTTGCACTTGTTGGTCCCTCCACTAGAGATAGTTTGTAATAGGTATCTGTGTATTGGGAGAAGGACCCGGCAACCCACTCCCAAAATCAACCCACCATTGAAAACCCTATGTATAGCAGAGAAGCACTGACAATAGTGTTTCGCCTGTTGTACATAGAGTTGCTATGAGTCGCACACCGACTCGATGGCACCTAACAACAACATCTTTATATAGCTGCCACTGTTTAAGTCTCAAGCCAAGCAACACCTACTCAGGAATGTCTTCTCTGTGTTATCCTACCTTATGCTGATATCTCTTTCCATATCATTTTCTTCCACAATTATCTCGTGTTATCTTTATATGACTATTGCTTCCTGAAGTTTTCCTGTTTGTTTACTTACCCACTATCTCCCTCCATAACGTGACTGCAGCCTCCCTGGAAGCAGGGTCCCCAAATCTCCAGTTTGCTACTGTTACCTCCAGTGCTTGGCAAACGGGAGGTGTTAAGAAAAACTTAGTGAATGAGAACACACTCGCCCACACACAAAACAAAACCAACTAACCCAAACTGTGATACTATCCCTTCAGAGAGGCAGAAAAAGAAAGCAGAGAGACGCTACCTGGTTCGTGAAGAGTCCATGTCCAGCACCAACTTTGCTAAATGTTTCCTCTGCTTTTGAATATTTGGTATTTCCACCTGCAGTTACGGAAAGGTGAAAGAAGACACGGTCAAACTGAAGCTCAAGATGGATGCTTTATGAATTAGGATCCAGAACAATTCTTGAAGAACTACTGACAGTCATGGGGCAAGCTTGCTAGAGGTCTCCTAATCCTTATATTCAGATGCAGCCTTTTTTCCTCTCTCTGCTTTATTGGGGTATGATTATCAACAAATAGGATTGTACATGTTTTAAGCATACAACCGGATATTCTGGTACATTCACATTGTGAAATGATTACTACAATCAAACTAATGAAGTTATCTATTACCCCACAGAGTATCATTTTCATTTTTTGTGTGTTTGGGTGTGTGTGCACCTGCTACGAACACTTAAGATCTGTCCTGTTATCAAGAAAAATGAAATAAAGACATTCACAGCAAAATGGATGGAATTAGAGAAAATTATTTTAAGTGAATGAACACAAGCTCAGAAAGAGAAACACCACATGTTCTCACTCATGTGGGAGCTGAATCAAAATTATAAGAAGGAAAAATCCTATTCAAAGGTCAGATCAAAATAAAAGGAAAAAAAAAAAGCTAAGAATGGTGTCAATATAAATGGTCTAGAAAATGCATGCAATTGTTCTGACAAGATAAAAACAAAGTTCACTACAGGAAAAGTTTCTATCTTAAACAGAAGTGGAACCCAAGGACATATAGAAAAATATTACCAAGTAAATGACAGAGAAGACTTAGATGGGGAGGGTGGGATGGGGGGGAAACACACAAGAGGGTAAGGGGGAACCTATATGAATAATGTACATCAAAATGCATATATGGAAATGTCACAATGAAAAGCATGTCAGAATGAATCACATTAAGGTATATATTAAAAATTTCCAATTAAAAAAATCTGTTAACACACTTCAAGTACAATACAGTATTATTAACTATAGTCACACCATGCTGTTCATTAGAACTTCAAAGTTGACTCAACTTGCACAAATGAAACTTCTCACCTGTTACATGTTATGGTTTAATTTTTAGGAGGTCAAAGGCTTTTTGAGGCAGTGTCTTGCTATGTAGCCCAGGCTGGCCTGGAATTTACCAGGTAGCGTGGGATGGCTTTGAATATGTGATCCTTCTGCCTCAGCCTCCCAAGTGCTGGGATTACAGGTGTGCACCACCAGCCCAGCTGGTTTGGATTATTAAGGTCCACCAAAGGCCTATGAGTCTGTCCTCTTGTGCTGTGGGGGCTGTGTGTTGCTGTGGCTGAAAGCTATGCCACTGGTATCTCAGATACCAGCAGGCCACCATGGGTAGACAGGTTTTAGCTGATCTTCCAGGCTAAGATACACAAGGGAGAAGGACCTGGCAGTGCACTCTTGAAACAATTAGCCATTGAAAACCCTATGAATAGCAGAGAATCACTGTCAAATAGAGTGCCGGAAAATGAGCCCCCCAGGCAAGAGGGCCTCAGGCAAGAGTTGCTCTTCAAAGTAGAATCCACATTAATAACAGGAATGGAGTAAAGAGACTGGGACCTCTATTTGCTGATGCGGCATGACTCAAAATGAGAAGAACTGCAGTGGTTGCAACAAAGGGATCAAACATAAAAAGACCATGTGCATATTTTGAGACAGGGTCTTGCTAGGTTGCCCACGCTAGGTTGTCAGGGAGTGCTTCATCCTATTGCACGCAGGGTTGCTGTGAGTTGAACAAGGCTCAATAGCACCTAACAGAAATGACAAAAGCCAGTATGTGAAGGCCTGTGGTGCTATGGAAAGGTGGTAGAACCTTTGGGAAGTCGGACCCCTTCAAGGAGGTTAGGTCACTGGGGATGTGTCCTCGCAGGCAGTCTCAGAACCTGAGCTCCTCCCTATCTCTTAGTGCTTCCTGACCACCATGAAGTCCACAGGTTGGCTCTGCCATGCACTCGTCACCATGATGTTCTGCCTTGCCACAGGCCCCAAACCAACAGAACCAACTAACCGTGGACTAAAAGCTCAAAGGCTGTGACCCCAAATGAACCTTTCCTCCTTTGAAGTTGATGTTCTCAGGCATTTCATCACCATGACCAGAAGCTAACACAGAAGCTTATGCCCAATATTAGATGAAAAAATATTTTTTGCCCTTTCTTGTCAACCTTTATTTTCAACACATGTTTAAATGTGGTAGAGATAAAATCAAAGACAGAGATTTACAGCTTACTTTTGTGTTTTCAACCTATCATTGAGTTATAAGCATTAGATGAAATTCCTGATTCTTTTTCCTAAGCTGCACTCTGCTCACTCCTCTCTGGACAGCTGCCAGGGCCCCATCAACTGAGACCACCTCACAAGTGATCACGTGAGGTCATGCCAAGGGGACACATATCAGCAAATGGAGGTCCCAGTGTCTTTACTCCATTCTTGTCATTAAGGTCAACTTTATTTTGAGGAGCAACTCTTGCTTGGAGGCCCTCTTGCCTGGTGGGTTCATTTTCCAGCACTATATTTGACAGTGCTTCTCTGCTATTCATAGGGTTTTCGATGGCTGATTGTTTCAAGAGTAGACTGCCAGGTCCTTCTCCCTAGTCTATCTTAGTCTGGAAGATCACCTGAAACCTGTCCACCATGGGTGGCCTGCTGGTATCTCAGATACCAGCAGCATAGTTTTCAGGATCACAGGCTCTGTGCTCCCCTGTTCCCCTGCTTCCCTGGGCCTGGTCACATTTCTGCCCTTACCTCCGAGAGCAAACAAGGGCTAGATCACACCTCTGTCCTCTTCCATGGAGGCGAAAAGCAGGGAGAAGTGAAGAGAACCCAGCAGTTGGGTCTGCCACGCAGCCCTGACTCAAAATGAACAGTGGAGAACAGAGGGCCCTCAGACGCTGTGGAGGAATGCCAAGGGGACACCTACCGTATGTTTACGGTACTTTTTTGTGTACTTATAGAAATAAAGTATTTCCCAAGTAGACAATGAATAAACACTGCCGCCATGGCTGTTCGCAGCAGTGAGTGCTTCCACATTGATTGTATGTGGATGCTCTTTTTATATTTTTCATTCTAAAAATGACTTCCCTGCACATTCCAGTGCAGGATTTTGGTACCAGGCCCAGCAAAAGTAGGGCAGGATGTGAGAATTAAAAAGGAAAATTGGCCGTAAATTGAACAAAACATCGTCTCAGGCTGTGAGTTTTATATAAGGGGAAACATGTAAGAAAAGCCAATGTTCTAAGAACATCGTGCCTTCTCTCTACTCTACTAAGCAGGGATGAGTAGCATGCGGGGTGTAAGGACATCCAACAGGAAGGAGAAAAGTAATTCTCCGTGGGAAGCCAGAATCTGCCCAGAGCTCCAGGGCTGGGGAGGCATGTGGGTACTTCCAAGAGCCTCATCGGGGGAATCTGGGCTTTGCTTCTGGGTCAGCCTTGCTCCTGGGTTTGCTTTAGGCTTTGGCCAGAGCCTCGATCCACCCCATGAGGAGCACAGGGCCTCCCATGAGTGTTCCTAGCTGAGGAAAGATCTGCCACAGGATGGGGTCTGAGAAGCAAGAGCCGGCCTATGTCAATCTATGTCAAAGCACCGTATCTGGGATTTTCTCTTTGATTACATAAATAATTGTTTACGCATTCCTCTGTCCCAGAATGGGTATCAGGGGATGCGGAGGTACTAGAGGTGGCCCAGAGAGGAAACCAGACACCATCTAGGGCACTGCTACCCAGCGCAGTTGCCTCTAGTCACATGTGGCTATGAACTCTAAATTTAAAACAATAAAAATTAAATAAAAATAAAAATTGAGTTTGTGAGTCACACTAGCCACCCATCAATAACTCAATAGCCACATATGATGAGGCACTGCCAAACTGGGCAGACGTAGAAATTTCCCTCATTGCAGGGACTTCCAAGGGAGAGCGCTGGGTAGGTTTTTTATGTCCAACCAAAGGCAACTGGGAGGGGTTTCAGGTTGCAGGCAAAAAAAGCTCCTGATCACTTCTTGTCTCCCTTGTAAAATTTTACTTGGTGGCAACTAGCAAAACTGTCAAATTGACATTAAGATAGCTACTTAATAGAACAGTTTAATTAGATGTCATTTTTAGCCCAAAGAAAAAAGATCTGTATACACATCAACCACGAGAAGCTTTAGAGGCCCTTGGTCCCGGGCTCCAGACTCCTTGTGGAGGGGCTGCCATTCACTTCCTGAAGCCTTGAGATGGGTCGAGGGAAGAGGTGATGGCACTGGGGTCTTAGGGTGGGGAAGGAGGTGAGGCAGCTGCCTCTGCACCTTTACCCACCAGAAGGCCAGCAGAGGAGACTGCCCGTGAGCGGATGTGGCAGCAAACAGCTAGAAAGGCTGCCGTATGGGGGAGTCTTGCCTAAGAGGTTGGGCAGTGATGATTCCCAATGAAAAACAACCCCAGGGTGCAGGAAGAGGGATAGGAACAAAGTCAGGCTGGGAGAAGAACGGTCAAGCCACTTGCGCTTCTGCACTTCCCGGGGCACTCAGGCGCCACCTCCCATGGCTTCTTACCTCAGCCAGCAGAAACAAGGGCTCGATCACATCTCTTTCTACTTGCAATTCAAAATGGATCAGCTCCTGAGCCAGCTTGTCCTCTGTCTCTCCACAGAGCTTCAGCATCTTCCTGCAACAGAAGACAACATTTTGACCGAGTTATGCTCCATCACTCCCTTGCTCGGTAAACTTTGCCAAGGCAGTGTTAACGAGCAGGTTGGTTTCCATGGCTGCCAGTGGTGGAGTTCCTCCACCTGTCGTGCATTTCTGAAATGATCCATTCTTCTAGTTGATGCTTAGTACCATGTGACTGGGACAAAAGTGGATGTGTGCGGAAACGTGAGAGAAATGTGGAGGACAGACTCACACAGACCAAATTCACTGACCTAGAGAGTCAGCTGCATCCTGGCCCTGGGAGCCCTGGAGAAACCAGCTAAGGTCCACCCACTAACACACCGAGGTCTTCAAACACATGCCACAAACTCAATTTCAACTGGTCTAACAGAAAGCAAGAACTTACTCTTAAACCATGAAAACTTAATTGGTACAGGACGGGTAAATAATTATCCAACAGAGATAATAAGAAAAACCATTCCACAAATTGGTCAACGATGAGCAAATAGCAGAAGATGTGAAGGAAGAGAAAGTTACTCCATTTCAAAGATGTTAATTTCTCCCCAAATGGCTGTCTTCCTGTTATGGTTTGAACCTGAAATGTCCTGCACTAGGCTCACATGTTTTAATGTGTTGGCCTTAAGATTGTGATGCGATTTTAGGAGGCTGTGGAACCTTCAGGATGTGTCACTGGGGTCAGGTCTTTGAAGGTTACACTCAGTCTCTGCTTCCTGGTCTGCCATGATGGGGACAGGTACTGCTTTCATGGCCTAGTCCACCATGACTTCGCCACCATTATACACAAGGACCCTCTGAAATCATGATCCAAAATAAATCTTTCCTCCTTTAAGTTGTTTCTGCCAGATATTTTAGTCATAGCAATGCAAAACTGGTGAATATACCAGCTTTTGCATGGCACTGACTTGAAGGCACCTAACAACAAGAACATGTAAACTGAAACACACACACAGTTTTTAAAAGTCAACAAAAGTATAAGCAGAGGTAACTTATTCTGAAGGGAGTATACCCCTGTCTTTTCTCTATTTTAATGTGTTCAGACATAATATATAATACAGCTGCTGCTTTGCTCAATTAAAAGTGTTTCCATCAATGATTTTATACCCAACAAACATATCCTTATACTAGTTACTAGTGGGTTTGTATGTGTGTATGTGTGTGTGTTTTGTTTGTTTTGGTGGTGTGGGGGATGGAACCCAGGACCTTGTACATGCTAGGCAAGTACTCTATCACTGAGCTACATCCTAGGCTCTAGTTGGTATTACAATATATTATTATGTTTAGGGCTATCACATTGATACATGAAGAATTAATAATTTTGCTATATGAAGTCACATTCTATAAATATATCTACCTCCATTTATTAAGCTTTCCCACAGTCAAGAGGCCTTGAATATTGCATGCAGTGCTGTGGCATATCTATGGCATCTGCAGTCTCCCTAGGCACGGGTGAGAATTTCTTGTCCCTGCCAAAGCTTGGTGCTAGTAGTCATCTTAATTTCTGCCAAACTGATGGACACAAAATATTATCTCATCCTATTTTTGAATTTGCATTTCTTGACTACTAGTGAAACTGGATCTTTCTTCATATGTTTTGGGCCATCAAAAATCTTTCCCTCATGAAATGCTTCTTATATTCCTTGGCAATTTTTGAATTGAGGTCTACTTATTTGTAGGAATTTTTCTTATATGTAGGTTGGTGAATGTAGAGTGGATTCTAATTTCTTTTCACATCTGCCACAAATGTCAACTCTCAGGATACAGTTTCAGCTTTGTACCTTTTTAATGGTGACTTTTATCTGATTTTCTGGTCTTTACTTCCATATTTGGAAAGCTATTTCTTAATTTTTAAAATTTAAAGCATTAGCTATTGACCCTTAACTATGGAAAGATAAAAGCTTAGTTATGCTTACCTTTCTTCTCCCACCATCTATTTATATCAGTAAATGTTTAGTATTTGTATTATATATTGACTTTATATTACAGGTTATGTATTCCTAATCCAAAAATCTGAACTGGTGAAAGTTTTGGACTATGAAACTTTTCAGATTAGGACTTTTGGATTAAGCATGCTCAACTGGTAAAGTCTATGGAAATATTCCAAAAATCTTAAAAAAAAAAAAAATCCAAAATCTGAAAAATCTCTGGTCCTAAGTATTTCAGGTAAAGGATACACAACCTGTACATGGAGTGAGGCTGAGAAGTACATTATGATTATTGGTCTTTCCTGCACATTTATTTGTCCTCCCTGGAGTTAATAGTTGCCTGTTATTTCTGTTTATTTCAAACAGAACCTTTTCTGTTCCTTAAATCTAAAGAGTTCGATTTTCTTCCAATCTGGCAAAGAAAAATTCAACTACAAATTTCCCCTTCTCCCTACTGTCTTCTTCAGAAACTACTTTCTAGACAAAATGATGTATTTCTGTCCTCTATTCCCTCTATTCCTTTTTTTTTCAGTTAGCTTGTTTCATTTTGTACGTACCTGATTGAACCCAAAATAGTCTGCCACCTTTCTAATTTGCCTCTTATACTGAACCACACTTGATGTGTGTGAGTGAACTTCATCGCCTTCAACTCATCTCTCTCGGACCTGTGGCAGCCTGGACTGTTCTCCTTCTGCCCCTAGGGCATGGACGACTTCCTGATGTGTGTCCTCCTTCAACATTTCCTGGGATTCCCTCTCCTTCTGTTCTGTGTTGGATGTACTGTCATCCTGCCCCCACCTCTCCCGTTCACTCCCTCATTAAGAAGCACATCTTTCTTTAGCTTTCTGAGAAAGGGGGTCAAGTTCTGAGACCGCAGACATCACAACATTCCTCTCCACCCTCACGCTGACTAGTACACAGGCAGGACATTGAACTCTATGCTGAATATTGCTTCCTTGAGAATCCTAAAGGCATTGCTTACTAATCTCCTAGCTTCTCTGTTATTTTTGATTGAGTCAGGAGGCATTCACAATTCTGCTTCTTGGTAATGTGACACTTTTTTTTCCTAGAAGGCTGTCGAATCTTCTGTCACCAGCATTCATGATGGTAAGTTTCAGCATAGGCTTAGTTTTTTCCATTGTATAGACAGCTCAATGGGTCCTCTCAGTATAGAAATTCATGTCCTTCAAGTCTGAAAAATGCTTTTGGATTATTACTTTTTATGATGATGATTGGTTCTTTCCTTTTCTAAAAAACTCCTGCTATTCAGGCATAAGATTTCCTGTATGGGTCCTCTAATTTTCTCACTTTTTCCATTTGCCAGGTCTTTGTCTTCTTGCTTGATTTTTCTGGATGACTTCCTCCTAATCATCTTCCAAGGCTTCTGCTGAGAATTTCTTATCTGCTGTCACGTTTTTTTCATTTTTATGAGCTTGTTTTTCATCTCTGAATGTTCCTTCCCCACAAATATCCTGTTTTTATTTCAGGGATGTACCCTCTTCTTTCATCACTTGAAAACATAAGTGATGATTTACCTCAAATCTTCTCCTCCCCCACCCAATCACTCAATCTCTTTCTTCTAAATTACACTTTCCCCTGGTTGACTCAGGTTAGAGACCTCTCTCTGATGTCTGGTGATATTTGGTGCCCACTTATGTTTAAAGGTGAAGAAGAACATACCTGGCGTACATGAGTGAGGATGTCAGCTTGTCTGTAGGATGCCCAGTCAGTCACTGGGGTACTGACCCCTCCAATGTCCTCACACCGTTAGGTCCTTCCTTTGGGGACCTCATGAGTGAGGGATGAGGGTGGAGGAGTCTCAGCGTGAAGATGTCTTAAGAAGTTTGAGCCTCCTCTTTAGGGAATCACACTCCCTTATGCTCCACTGTGCCCAGAGTCCCCCATTCTACAAGCATTGCTTCTCATCCCTCCCAAAGAGTAAAGCTCCACCTTCTGCTGGGGTGGGGTAATGGGAATAAATGTATCCTAGAAGTGTGGATGTTTTGTTGAGGTTATTAAATGCCATTGAGTCAGGTCCAACTCAAAGTGGCCCTATGTACAACATAACGAAACACACCCCAACACTATGCCATGCACATGATCTCTTTTATGTCTAAGCCCATTATTGCAACCACTGTATCAATCTATCTGTTGTTAGGTGCCATTGAGTCGGTATCCAACTCATAGCGACCCTCATAGGGTTTTCAATGGCTGACTGTTTCAGGATTGCCTTGGGAGTGGATTGCCAGGCCCTTCTCCCATTTTTGTGGTGCTGGGAATTGAACTCAGGACCTCAGAGACTGCAGCACAGCGCCCTACCAACTGAGCTAAATCCCAGCCCCTCAATCTATCTAGTTGAGGGTTTTCCTTTTTTTCGTTGACCCATCACTCCCTAAAACATGATGTCCTTGTGTGGACAGGGCAGGGCTTTAATGACCTATGTGGCTCTGAAAAGCTTTTAATCCATATTCACTATTTTAATCAGCTACTCTACTCCCAAAATTCCAGAGATTATGGATGCCACCAATTCCTGAGCCTGTCAGCATTTCTTGGGAAATCATGGCAGATCTCTACATATCCCACTTCCGCCTTGCAGGTCAGTTTTCTGGAACTTACCAAATTAGTTCCCAATTATATTGGTACTTTCCAGTTCACTACATTATGTTGCTGCTGCCTTTTTTCTTGTTTTTTCTCTCTTTTTTTCCCATGCCATTGTGGGTTTATGTGTTTTAAAGAAAAAATAAATGCCCGTGTTGTAGTTTTAGTAAGTCTTGGAAAGGAGCAAGATCAGATGGGTGTTCAGTGTGTCATCTTTACCTCTAGCCCTGCTCCCTCACTGTGTTTCAGGCGTGCCTCTCAGGAATATTGTGCAACAGGATTTCATGTTTATCCACTGAGATGCTCTATGTTTTCAACAGTTCCACTTATCCCATTTCCATCTGTGGTGACTGCAGTTATAGAGACACAGTAATTACATTCACGCTTATTCTGTTTTCTATTCATTGTGTTTTTTCTTTGCTAATGTTTTCCTCTTTTCATCTCTTTGGTTTTGCTCTGTTTTGCTTTTTCTTCTATTTATTTCCCTTTTCATCTCTGTTAATTTAGAAGCTGTACATTCCATTCTATTCATTTCGTGGTCACTGTTACTTTCCTAACATGCACACTTGACTGTTTTGTTGTTGTTGTTGTTGTTGTTGTTGTTGTTGTTTTGGTTTTCTTTTTTCTTTCCTTCTTTTTTTTGTGGTACTGGGGGTTGAACTCAGGGCCTCACGCTTGCATGCTTTGCATGTGCTGGACCACTGAGCTGCACCCCCGCCCCCTGCCTTTTTTTTTTTTTTTTTTTTACTTTTTTGAAACAGAGTCTTGCTAAGTTACGCAGACTGTCTCTGGTCTCAAACTTGCAATCCTCCTGCCTCCCCCTCCCCAGCCGCTAGGATTACAGGCATGCACCATTGCGCCTGGCACTTGACTGTTAATTTAAATGTTATTCTTTTATCACACAACAGCTGGAAGCATTGGTTCCCCTTCTAATGTTTCATGCTACTGTTGTCTAATATTTTAGTTTTAAAATGCTTTCCATTCACCCTCCAAATGTGTAATTATTCTTATATTGCTGGCTTTTTAACTCAGTGTTTGTTTGTATTTCTTTTCACTGAAGGGTAGTAGAATATGTCGCCCCAAGAGATGCCACTTTGGTATAAGGATTATTTTAAGCTCGGGTCTAGTGAGAAGAAGTACTCTTTGCCCTCTCCTATTTGCCTAAAAGCAACAAATAAATTTACAACAGTATTCCTCCTCCCCTTTCTATAAAGAAGAATGGAAGTTAATCACTCAAAATAACTCTAGACCCTTATTAGCACCAAAATGGACCAGAGAAGCCCACCTAACAAAGTTCACTCAGTAGTCCTCACTGTCCATTAGTTCCTCATATCCTTACCTTCCCACAATCTGCCATTCAAGATACTCTTTTTCCTTTGTCTTGTCACTTCTTTTCCCAAAAATGCTTGCCATTTGTCAGGATGCTAGGCAAGCCCACATTCTAACCACCCTTTGTTAGCCAGGGCTGTGCTCTCCTGTGTGCATGTGCTACACATGGTGTTAAAGCTGTGTGCGTTTCTCTCCTTAATCCGTCTGGTGTCACTCTCATTCGCAGAGCCCCAGCCAGGGATGAAAGAATTTTAGTCCTTCCCTGCAATGCATTAACTAATTTTTAAATCATATCTTGCTACTTGTACCTCTGGACAAAATTCATTTCATTAAAACCTTCACTAGTTTATTCCATGGGAAAAGGAAAGGAGTAAATTCAAGTAGTAGAGCAGTTGCCCATGCAACCAGTAAATGTTTGCCTGAAAATATCTTTATTTTCTCTTTATTCTTTCCCCCTTATTCTTAAATAATGATTTAGTAATATGTGTAGGAATCGGAGCGTGAGTTGTGTGTGAATGTGGGGGGGCAAGTGTGAGTGTGTGAATGTGTGTGTGAATGTATGAATGCAAGTGAGTGTATGTGTGAATCTGAGTGAATGTGGGAGGAGTGCATGTGTATGTGAATGTGTGACTGTGTATAAGTGTGTGGTGTGCATTTGTGTGTGAGTGTGAGTGTTGTGAGTTTGTGTGTGTGTGTTACAGTACTGGGGGAGTTGAACCCTGGACCTCCCACATGCTAACCAAGTACCACTGAGCTGTGCCCTCATCCCAATTTTTTACTTTTTTTAGGTTTTGTTTGTTTCCTTATTTGGTTTGAGAAAGGGTATTGCTAAGTCGCACGCTACCTCTAGCCTTGAATTTGTCATCCTCCTGCCTTAGTCTCCCCAATTACTGGAATTACAAGTATGTAATGGTGCACAGCTAAGTGAATAGTTTAATTGCCCTGTTACAGCTAATTTTCTTTTTTTCTCTGGTTGATTTTAAATTTCTCTTTTTTGTTAAGAATCTGTATTTTTACCACAGTATTTCCCAGGTGAATTTCTCTCTGTTTACTTCAAACAGGACTTTTTCTGCTCCTTAAATCTAAAGAGTTTGTTTTTCTTCCAATCTGGTAAAGAAAAACTCAACTACAAACTTCCCCTTCTCCCTACTGTCTTCTTTAGGAACTACTTTCTAGACAAAATGATGTATTTCTGTCCTCTATTCCCTCATAGTACTCTACACCGTTATCTCTTGTATTTCACTGTGTTCATGCCAGCTGGCAATTTTTAGTGTTTCCAACTTCATTGGTTCTCTATTTCTGCACAATCTCCAGTTTGTTGTTGTTAGGTGCCATCAAGTCATATTTGACTCACAGTAACCCTATGTACAATAGAACGAAGCACTTCCCAGCACTGTGCCATGCCCAGCCCTATGTCAGTGCTTTTCTGCTCTTCATAGGGTTTTCAATGGTGGATTGCTTTGGGCATGGGCTGCTGGCCTTCTCCCTTTTTTGCAGTGCTGGGGATCAAACACAAGGCCTGAGAGCACAGAGTTGCACTCTACCAACTCAGCTAAACCCCAGCCCATCCTCAGTTTAAGTTTTAATATTATCAGCATAATTTCAATTTTAACAAGTTCTATTTGGCTTTTATTGAGTACTGCCATTCTTTTTTCATATTGCTCAATTCTTTTGTCAAGAATTTTCCTAGTCTTTATTTTGTTGTTAAATTTCACTTTAAATAATTACTTTACATTTTCTTTCGTGTTGTTCTGATTCTGATTATAGTAGACTTTGTAGACGCTCTCTCAGGACACCTTTATTTTTAGTGTGTTTTATTTTAAGCTCAGAAACAGCAAGGCTTGCTCTGGGAATCCCATAATTCCTGACATCAGACGCTGAGAGGTTGCATATTTGCCACTACTGATGCTCTGGGGATTTTAATTGCCCTTCACCAGATTGTTAATTTGTCCATCGGACTTGCTTCATTGCACAGATGATATAATTTTGGAGCTGAGGGTTCTGATTTCACTCTGGTAACATTTTCTCCTTCCTTACCCAAAATTCACGTATGCTTTCATGCTGCCCTGAGGAGTTCGTGTCCCCTTAATATGGATAGGGACTTACCAAGATTTCACCCAAACACACACTCAGTGTCACCTTACCCAAGAAGTGTGTCATCTCCCAGGATAGCTGACCCCTCCATCAAACACTGAGCCAGTGTCGTCAAGGGCAACTTTTTCTGAAAAGGAAACAAATAGTGTAATGAAAACTACCTTCAACAATCACTCACTTACTCAAAAATAGCAAGTCAAATACTTGCCTAGATATTCTATTAGCTAAGAAACACATTGACTTTAAGATATGCTTAAACCTCAAAAACTTATAGAATGATAGGTTGGACTTGGAGAAGTCAAAATTTGGAAAATTAAAACTGAATTAAATTTCCACTTTGGAAAATAAACCTTAGGTTTACATGTTATATTTTAAAAGAAAATAGGATAGCAAGAAGGAAAAAAGAGAGGATTTCAAAATTATGTTAACAAAGATTTGAGCATATTGATTTTCCCAAATCAATCTTTTTCTTGAAGTCTGTTAGCTCTTTTTATAAACAAAGCAGTTGATGATCAACAAAGAGAGAGAGTATTCACATACAATTATAAGCAAGGAAAATACTTTCTCTCTCTCTCTCTCTTTTACTTTCTCTATCATCTCTATCTGGGCTGAGGTTTAGCTCAGTTAGGAGAGCACTACCTTGCACTCCCTGAGGACCCAAGTTCAATCCCCAGCTGTGCAAAAATGAGAGAAGGACGTGGCAATCCACTCCTGAAGCAATCCTGAAACAATCAGCCATCAAAACCTCTATAAGGGTGGCTATGAGGTGAAGTTGATTCCATGGCACATAACAACAATAACATCATCTCTATCTACATAAAATAAATGAATTATTTTTTGAATAGGAAATTCATGCATGAGATGTAAACTAAAAGATGCTCAAGGGTTTAGGCTTACAGCTAAAAGTCTCCTTCCCATCCTTACCACTCAACCACGTAGCTACCTTCACAGACACCATGAGAGTGACCAGATTTTTGTGTATCCTTCCATCAGTATTCCAAGCAAATCCAATTAAACGTATGTATGTGTCCATTTTTACTGGACATTTCCCACCACAAATGTTGGTACACTGTGTATACCAGTCTGGGTCTTGCCATCCTATTCATGCAGGGATATCTTTCATATCATTTTCTATTATTACATATATAGCTGCCTCACCTCTATTTTTTAATGACTACATAGATAACCGAATGAAGATAAAATGTGTTTACTAAAATCCTTTACTGATGGTGTAAATGATGTCCCTCCAGGAGAGATGCTGAGGTGAATTTGAGGGCTTGGATTCCAGGGTGGAAGAAGGTTGAATGGATAAAAGTCAATAACAACAAATTTTTATTCATGTAGATGTTTCAGGAATCAAGAAATCAAAGAAAGCCACCAAGTGACAGAAAGAAACTTCTTCCCTTTCAGATTAAGTCAGTATACCTTCATGTCAAAGGGGGATAAGGGCAATTCATAATCAAAAACAACAGCTAAAAAGATGTTGACAGACTATAACCCAAAGCAGTCTACAAATTATTTCTATTTCTAAAGAAATTCTCTTAAGTGAAGAGTGAATTGATGGCTCAGCAGAAGCCAGTCACCATTGTTGTTGTTGATAGGTGCTGTTGAGTCAGTATTCAACTCATAGCGACCCTGCGTACAACATGCAAAACACTATTGCCAGTGCTTCTCTGCTGTTCATAGGGTTTTCAATGGTGGATTGATTTTTTTGGTCATGGGTTGCCTGGTCCATCTCCCAAGCCTACGGCACCTCGTGTTCCCAGGTGGTCTCCCATCCAAGTACTAACCAGGCCCGACCCTGCTTAGCTTCCGAGATCTGACGGGATCGGATGCCACAGGGCTACGGCTGTAGGCTCTAGGCACCATAGCCATCTCATAATCTACTGGCTGTCCATCACTAACACATTCTTTGCTTTCTCCCTAACCCTCTGGTCACCCCTGTTCACATATAAGAACATCTAATCTTCGAAGGATTCAACTGCCCTGAAAACTAGAGAAGCTACTGAAGTATGTTTCCCTCTGTGGCCAAGGACCCATGCTGAGAGAGCCAGTCCCCACGCTAGGTGAACATTAGTGAATACCACACCAAACTTCATGCTGGCCAGCAACTTTCAGGGATAAAGAGAAGCTGTTAAAATAAACTTTTCCCTAGCTCTGGAATTCAGGCACACAAGAATGAGAAGAAAGACTGAACATCCTGGGGTTTGGAAGCATCAATTTGACATGTCCGAGATGACAGTTTTCTCTAAGGTTATCTTGGGCATAAGTAACACAATTTGTGGGATGACTCAGAGGCAAAAAATCTCATTCTATTATCCACTCCGTTCCCCAAACACTCCCCCTCTCTCTTATCCTTTATCTCTGAAAACTGCTTCCTACCATCTAATAACTCAAGCCCAGGTGATAAGCTCTTTTGTGACTGAACCCCTAAAAGATCTAGCCTCAGCTGGGCACCCAGGTGCACACCTATAATGCCAGCAACTCAGGAGGCTGAGACATGCAATTGGGAGTTTGAAGCCAGAGGCAGTCTGTGCAACTTAGACCTTGTCTCAAAAAATAAAAGGGGGAGTTGAGCAGAGGGTGCAGCTTGGAAGTGGAGCACTTGCCTAGCATACATGAGGCCCTAAGATCAATCAACCCCCCAGTACTGGAGAGAGACAAAAAAAATAAAAGACATAGCTCAGGCTTCTCAGAGCTCAAGCAGCCTCAATGGCCACCAGGGACCTAACAGCAGGGCATTCCTAACAGCAGCAGCAGTGGGCTGTCTCTGATTAATATTTGCATATGTTAAGCCCTGTGCTAGGCCTTCACAGTCACTGCCTCATTGAACTCCCAAACAGCCCTGCTGGGTAGGAAATCATTATTGCTATTACCATTTCCCAAGTGAAGAAACTCAGGCTTACGAAGTAATTAACTTGCCCAAGGTCAGGAAAGGGCTGGGATTTAGCTTAGTTGTAGAGCGCTGCGCTGCAGTCTCTGAGGTCCCGAGTTCAATTCCCAGCACCACAAAAATGGGAGAAGGGCCTGGCAATCCACTCCCAAGGCAATCCCGAAACACTCAGCCATTGAAAACCCTATGAGGGTCGCTATGAGTTGGATACCGACTCGACGGCACCTAACAACAACAACAGCAAAGGTCAGGCAAAAGAAGGAAGCAGTAACGCTGAGCTTCCCCCCTTGGGTAGGCAGATTCCAGAGCTTAACCACAGGGCCATCATGCTAAATTGCCTGTTACAGAATAGAAAGGCTTCAAATTGGCATGCTAGTATGTTAGGCAGGTCCTGTGCCCAAAATACTCATGGGCCATCCATTCATCACAGAGGTCTATTTTGATCACTGCCTACCATGTGGCAGACTCTGTTTTAGGCACTGAGCACAGAACTGACAGAGAGGCAAGGTCCCTGCTCCCATGGGTGCTCATATCAGACAGAAATCAAGGAGAAAGGAAAAGCCTCAGGTGCTTTTGCCTTGCCGGGACAAACACAGGTCTCTATTTCTCTGCCCTTATCAGGGCAGAGAGAAAACCCAAAGTGTACAGCTTTAAGTGCTAGCAGCTCTTATACTGCCTCAAGGGTAGATGCTTCCATGTTGGTGGTCTCGGTGGTCACAAGGAGAGAGTTCTTGCTTTGTTGGTGGTCAGAGGGAGAGAGAGTTCCAGATGCTGACCCGTACTATGAAGAAAACGAGACAATAGGACGATGGGATTGGGAGAGGAAGGAACAAATGCACTATGTGTTTGGGGGAGGCTTTGCTGAGAAGGTGGCACCTGAGCTGAGACTAAGGAATAAGAAGTTACTGACCTAAAATGCTGGGAAAGCGCATCCCCTTCAGAGGCCAGGGCAAGTACTAGGGCTCCATAACACATTGGTGCAGCCAGAGAAGGCTGAAGGGAGCAAGAGCTGAGCTCAGACATGCAGTGGAAGACACATCACTGGGTCCAAGGGCAAAGATAAGGAGTTCACACACTATTGGACAACAGGAATGCTTGGTGGGATTCAGGCAGGAAAGATCATCACCATTTTAGACATGCACTTGGGCTGCTGTAGAGCAATGATAATGAAGGAGGAGGGCAGGACTCAAAGTGGAAGCCTGGATAAGAACCACTGTGTAATGCTGGGTGCAGAGGTGCATGCTGGTAATCCCAGACACTCAGAAGGTGGAGGCAGGAGGACTGCACGTTTGAGGCCATAGGCCACCTGTATAACTTAGTGAGACCCTGCCTCAAAAATTTAAAAAGTAGTGGGGCATGGTGGCACATGCCTATAATCCCAGCGGCTTGGGAGGTGGAGGCAGGAGGATCACAAGTTTGAAACCAGAGGCGGTCTGTGTAATTTAGCGAGACCCTGTCTCAAAAAGTAAAAAAATGGGCTGGGGTGAAGCTCAGTGGTCCAGCACTTACAGAGCATGCAAGCACAAATCCCTGGGTTCAACCCCTAGTACCAACAACAACCAAAAAATGTTTTAAAGTGAAATATGGCCTGGGGGTGCAGCTCAGTGCTAGAGTGCTTGCAAAGCACATGTGAGGCCCTGGGTTCAATCCCCCAGGACCACAAAAGAGAAAGAAATAGCCAGTGTGTAATGACGGCCACCCGGATGACCATGGTACAAGTTAAAGCAAAATGGAAATTCTTGGAGGAACAGCCGGCAGAGTGGTATGTAGGGTAAAGATTTGGTAGATTCTTGCTAGGTCCTCCCTCCCAGGAGAGCTTGCAATGCCACAGCTCCTGGGTTCTTGGTTCAAAGGCCATTTGTCTTCTCATCCCATATCTCCACCCTGGTGATGTCAACTCCATGGATTCAACAGTCACTCAAGTTAAAAGCACATGATCCCTCCCCACACACACCTTTTTCATGGCCTCCCATCCACTCAATGACCAGATCTGAATACTCTACCTCCAATATCAGCCAGGTATGGTGATCTCTGTGTGGTTTTCATATGTGTGTAACTGGCTCTTACTTCTACCATGGCCCCCAACCCGTTAATACATTATTCCCACAAATGTCAACAAATCTACCTATGTTACTCCCTAATAAAACCTTGACTTTCTACTGCTCTTAGGGATGAAGCCCAAATCCTCACCATGACCTACAAGGCATGATCCTGTCCCTGCAGTCCCATCCATGTCACTTTCCTCTTCGTTCCCTGCAGTCTTGGTACTCTGGCCACCTTTACATTTCTCAGGCCTGTCACACACCTTGCTGTTTCTGAGAACCTGGGGTCTGCTGGCCCCTGTCCTGGAAGCACTTGTACTTTTCTGCTGTTGCAATCTTGTACTTGTCCTTCACAGCCATTTCTTCATGGAAACCTCCTTTTGTTTTGTAGGGGGAAATTGGGAGAAAATTGGCAAAATCACCCAAACTGGGAAAATGGCTTCTGAAGATCTGGTTTATAAATTAGAAATCTAGGGAAAATGAAAGTAACTTGATTGGACATTTGTACAAAACCCTTCACAAATCCCCCAAACCTGATTGGACAATTGGACTCAAGGCTGATTGGCTCAGGCCATTCTGTGGGAGAGCTATATAAGGAGCCAGACTCCAGGAGCTTGCTCTCTCTCACCCGGACCACCAACTAAGCATGAACTCTCTCTCGCCCAGACCTTCAGTAAGGAAACAGCTCTCTCTCTGTTGTGGACCACTGACTAGACAAGAACTCTCTCTCCCTCTGACCACCAACAAAGCAAGAACTCTCTCCTTGTGACAACCGAGACCACCAACACGGAAGCATCTACCCTTGAGGCAGTATAAGAGTGCTAGCACTTAAAGCTGTATGCTTTGGGTTTTCTCTCTGCCCTAATATGGGCAGAGAAATAAAGACCTGTGTTCGTCCCTGCACGGCAAAAGAGCCCAAGGCTTTTCCTTTTTCCCTTCTCTACCAGCATTCCCGAGGGCTGCAGGAGTCCTCGCCCCCCACCCAAGGGTCCCGAGTGAATTGTGTTTAGAATCTGTGTGCATGGCGGTGCTGCCCATCCGAGCATCCGGGCCGGACCGGGAGGCACGCACACCCCACATTGTTGAATTCCTAGTGAGCTATTCTTAGCGCTAAGACAAGGCGTGAGTAAGTGATGCACACTGTGTGTGATGCCGCCTTGGCTCTACCCCGGGACTCCTAAGACAGGATCCTGCTGAATGTGCTTAGCGCTTAGCATAGATGCTACCTGGCATGGTAGCCATAGTACTTCTTAATATCTGTCAAGTAAGATGGAGAAAAATTCTCACACACTAGTCATTTATTTCTTGGATATGACCTCCTTGTGAGACATGCAAGGAATTCAGAAACCAAACATCATTATATTGAGAGTCTTAAAAACATATCAATTAACCAGCTTTTGTTGTTAGTTGCCTTCAAGTTGGGTCTGATTCACAGCAACTTTACGTACAACAGAAGGAAACATTACTCAGTGGCAGACTCTGTTTTAGGCACTGAGCACAGAGCTGACAGAGAGGCAAGGTCCCTGCTCCCATGGGGTGCTCATATCAGACAGAAATCAAGGAGTGCCATGAACATGATCTTTGTATGTTAGAATTCAATGTCGCAGTCACTATATTCTTCCCATTTTGAGTCATGCCACATCAGCAAATGGAGGCCCCAGGGGCTTTACTCTATTCCTATTATCAAGGTTGACTCTACTTTAATGAGGCAACTCTTCTCCAGTGGTTTCTTGAATGCCTTCTGCCTTGGGAGGCCCATTTTCTGGCACTAATTTGACAGTGCTTCTTAGCTGGTCATAGGGTTTTCAATGGCTAATTGTTTTGGGAATGAGCTGCTGGGTCCTACTTTCCAGTCTGTCTTAGTCTGGAAGCTCAGCTGTCCACCACAGGTTGTTGTTGTTGTTAGGTGCTGTCAAGTTGGTATCCGACTCATAGTGATCCTCACAGGGTTTTCAATGGCAGACTGTTTCGGGATTGCCTTGGAAGTGGATTGCCAGGTCCTTCTCCCATTTTTGCGGTGCTGGGAATTGAACTTGGGACCTCAGAGACTGCAGCGCAGCGCCCTACCAACTGAGCTAAATCCCAGCCCCCACCACTGGTAGCCCTGCCGTAATCTGAGATACCTGTGACATAGCTTTCAGCATCACAGCAACACACAATCCCCTACAGCACAACAAGCTAACAGACATGTGGGGGAACCAGCTATCAGCCTAAAGAAGGCAAGATGGAAATGCAATTCATATGCTTCCTCTTTTCCATCCTCCATGGGTAATGGATGCTAACTCAGTACCCATGGTATACTAATGCTCCGTCTGGTCACTGAGATAATGGCAACAAAAATCTCATCTCTCTCCCAGCTCCATCTGGCAACTAGCCACAAATTTCAGGACCAAAATTTTAAAAGTATGTGGTAAAAGTTGAAGTGTTAGCCATGCTCTATGCAGCACTATTCACAGTAGCCAAGTTACATACATCAACTAATGAGTGAATAAAGAAAATGTGGTATATGCACACCAAGGAGTTTTGTTCAGCCATAAAGAAGAATGAAGTTATGTGGTTTTCAGGAAAATGGATGGAACTAGAGATCACCATATTAAGCAAAGCAAGCCAGACTCAGAAAGAAAAATATCACATTTTCTCTCATATGCAGAATCTAGATTTTATAAATGACATGAAAGTAGAAGGAGGACTATTAGGAAAGAGGTAGGGGACTAGCAGGAGATGCAGTAGAGGAGAGTAGAATAAAAGAGAATAATGGGTGGGGGTGAATATAATCAAAGTACATTATGTACATGTATGAAAATGTTATAATGAAATCCATTGGTTGCCCAGAAATAGGATAAAAAATTCTAAAATTCAAATAGAAGTAGAAAAAACCCAAAGTAGCCAAAGCCATCCCAAGCAGAAAGAGCAATGTTGGAGGTATCTCAATACCTTATTTCAAACTATACCACAGAACCATAGTAACAAAAACAGTATGGTACTGGTACAAAAACAGACACATAGTCCAAGGGAATAGAACAGAAAACCCTGAAATAAACCCACATAGGTACAGTCATCTGATTCTTAACAAAGATACCAAAAACATACATTGGAGAAAATATAGACTCTTCAACAAGTGGTGCTGGGAAAACTGTAAATCCACATGTAGAAGATCAAAATTGTATCCATATCTTTCACTCTGTACAAAAATCAACTCAAAATGGATTAGACCTTAATGTAAGACCTGAAACTTTGAGCTGGCCATGGTGGCACACATCTATAATCCCCATACTTGGGAGGCAGAGGCAAGAGGACTGTGCCTGGGCTACATAGTGCAAAGAGAGAGAGAGAGAGAGAGAGAGAGACCTGAACATTCAGGGAGTCAAATGTCTCCCAACTTAATAGAACCTGCAATAATCTCAGTGCAATGAGCACTCCACAAATCTAGGTAACTCTGTCTTATCCCAGGAAAATAATTCTATTATTGGTTCATCTACCAACACCAAAGGCTTCTGGTGGTAATATTTAGACAGACCTCTTGATATCAAAACATACTGTGTCTCGGCCGGGCGCGGTGGCACACGCCTGTAATCCCAGTGGCTTGGGAGGCAAAGGCAGGAGGATCGCAAGTTTGAGACCAGAGGAAGTCTGCGTAACTAAGTAAGACCCTGTCTCAAAAAGTTAAAAATAAATAAATAAATAAAAGGGCTGAGGGCACAGCTCAGTGGTCCAGCACTTGCAAAGCATGCAAGCGCGAGGCCCTGGGTTCAACCCCTGGTACCGCAAAAAAAAAAAAAAAAAAAAAACCATACTGTGCCTCAGGTCAGTCATTTTAAAAACAGTGCTTTTTGCAGCAAAAGAAAGGTTGGGGGTCAAAGGCAGGCTTAGCTCCAGGTCCCATCCAGAACCGCTGCTGGAGTGTCACATCAGACACTCATCTGATAAAAGGGCTTCATATCCAAAGCACATTTGCAAACTCTCCTGTGAGACTGTTCAGGGTCCCCTTTCTCAAATTCCTAACACATGGAAAGTCACCCCTACAGATATTTTCCAGAACTATGGAAGTTTCATTCATACCACCCACAAGTGATTCTTGCTGAGAGTACAGGTTGGCATCCCTAATCCAAAAATCCAAAATCCTGCAAAATCAGAAACTTCTGGAGTAGTGTCATGATGCCACAGGTGAAAATTCCTCACCTGACCTCATGAGATGGGTTACAATCAAAACACAAGGGTACTAAAAATAGTACATAAAATCACTTTCAGCCTATATATATTAGGTGTATGTGACACATAAATGAATTTCATGTTTACACTTACGTCACTGCTCCAACATATTTTATTAAGGATATGCAAATATTCTGAAATCAAAAAAACAAAAAATCTCAAATCCGGAACACTTTTGATTGTAAGCATTTTGAATTATGGATTCTCAACCTGTATTAAGAAAGAAGCAGCCAGGGCTGAGAAGAGCAAAAGGAATGACTGATTGAGGAAGCACAGCAGGTGTGTGCACATCTGCAGGAGACAGGAGGAGGCACTGGGTTGCATTATGTGACAGTTGACAGACACAGGGCTGATGGAAGAAGGCCTCAGGGAGGCTTTGGGCAAGCACAAGTCAGCACTAACTCCAGGTCAAAAAGTAATCCACACACACTAACCATGTAGACTGTAAATTCAAGGAGAAGGAAAAGACCCTCCTAGATGGAAAATCTCTTATGATAAAACCAAGTGACTGTCTTAGAATACCTTTTGGTCTTGGGTGGAATTGATAGATGTCAGGGTCAAGAGGGAAGTCAGATTGCAAAGACCATTTACAGGGAGGACTGCTAAATAAAAGGACACTATACGATGCCTGTTAGTACTGAGGTAGGTTGCAAATGAAGACACCAGAGCACTTTTATTTAGCAGGCTTACTTAATTGTCTCGTTATAATGAAAACAATTTTGAAGAGCCTTCTTAGGTCATTTGTAACCTCTAAAACCATGGTATCTTCTTTCCCCAAGATTTTAAGTTGCTGTTGAGGCAAAGGGCTGGGATTTAGCTCAGTTGGTAGAGCACTGTGCTGCAGTCTCTGAGTTCCTGAGTTCAATTCCCAGCACCGCAAAAATGGGAGAAGGACCTGGCAATCCACTCCCAAGGCAATCCCGAAACAGTCAGCCATTGAAAACCCTATGAGGATCGCTATGAGTTGGATACCGACTCGATGGCACCTAACAACAAATTGAGGCAAATGGAATTTGTGAATGAGCTGGATCAGGGGTAAGATGTCCAGCAAGAATAAAGCTTCCCTCGAGGTGGAGCCTCAAGTATGCCTCTGCTACCCTCCTGGTTGCCTGACTCCAGAGAGATTAAGGACAGGGATCTCACCTTGTCTGGGGCTAAGGGTGATGCTGCAGGCAGGGCTAAACAGCAAGAACCACAGGAATGGGTATCAGTGCAGAAAGAAGCAGCAAGCCCTGCCTGGCCGATCCGTAGACACCTAAGTGGTTATGTAAATAGCCACTACAAACAAGGTCCTAAGAGTGGGTCCTTAGTCATCAGGAAACAAGTTCCAATCTGCCCGGGGCTCAGTGGAGGGCACTCACCGAGCGCTTGTCGGCCTCCGCCCCTTGCTGGCCCTGCAGACACGCGGTGAGCTTCTTGTGCGTGCTGTGGGACACCTGCTTCACCAACTCCAGGCGCTTCTCCACCTGCAGGCAGATGGGGGTGTGCAGGTGAGGGTAAGGTCAGGAACAATCAGGACTCCTGCGTCCACAGAGACAAGGACTTCTGGGCAGGCAACACCCAGTACTGGGTTGCTGCTGAGGGGGTATCACGGATCTGGGGCTCTCCTACGCCTCGGACCTCAAGAATCTGACCAAAGCCAGTAGGGTTGTCCTTGGGATCTGCAGGTCCAGGACCTCCTTGGAAACCAAAATCCACAGACACTGGAGTCCCTTCCATAAAATGGCATAGGATTTGCAAAGAACCTACACATATCCCCCTATATATTTGATATCTTCTCTAGGGTACTCATAATGGCTAATGCAACATAAATCCTGTATAAGTAGATGCTACACTGTTAGAGAATAATGACAAGGGGTGAAAGAGTCTGTACATATTCCGTATGGATACCATTCTTTTTTCCAATATTTTTGATCTGTGGTTGGCTGAACATGTAGATGTGCACTTATATATGTACAGGGCCAACTGTATTCAAAACGTAAAGCACTATGGTAAAAAAAAAAAAAAAACAAGAAGTTTTATCTGCAAATAGTTTGTATGAGGAGCTGTGGGAGCAGATGGAACAGCCAGCTCAGGTTTAAAGAAGAACATCTTTGGAGACCATGAGCCCAAGGTCAGTGACCATCTTACCTGAAGAAGATCTTCGCTCAGAACTTCAGTCTTTTCTGCCCTAGAGAGAAAATTGAGACAGATCAGTAAATAAATAAGAACACAGTTTCATAATAGTTCCCCATTCTATTCTTCTACAGAAACACTATAGAAACAGAGGCACACATACCAGAAACTCCTGACAAAGAAGATATAGACTATTTTGAAGTTTACTGGACACCCTAAATCACCAGCACACCAGCCAACACAGCAAACAAGATTCTCTGGGGGTCTCTGCTACAGGTTGGGACACGAATTACCAACAGCAAGCAAAAGAGATTATTTCTGTTTTTATTCAAGTTAAAAAAAAATTTTAAGTAACAGAATTAAATGGATTTCCTTACCCATGCCCCTTGGCCTACCCCAAACAAGCAAGCAAAAGTAGCAGGAATCTGAGAAGGGATTAAGAAATGGCAAACCCAGGCAAAGTACCGAGTCCTGGCAATGAATGCAGATACCACCACAAGGTCTGGCAGGCAAGCATTAGGTCCCTATTCAAAGATGACATTATTGTCTATGTAAAAAAGGCCAGTCTATATTCCAATCTTGTCTGATCTCAGAAGCTAAGCAGGATTGGGCCTGGTTAGTGCTTGGGTGGGAGACCACCTGGGGATACCAGGTGCTGGAGGCTTTCGAGAAGGACCTGACAGCCCACTCCCCAAACAACCAACCATTGAAAACCCTATCAATAGCAGAGAAACACTGACAATAGTGTTGGGCACGGCACAGTGTCCAGGAGTGTTTCATTCTATTGTACATAGGATCACTAAGAGTTGGACCTGACCCAATGGCACCTAACAACAAAAAATGCCAAGAAACATACACATGCACATACACACACAAATTCTCAACTGAGTTCAGAAAAATTGTATAAGGCAAAGTTGTTGTTGTTGTTGTTAGGTGCCGTCGAGTCGGTATCCGACTCATAGAGACCCTCTGTACCACAGGGGAAACGCTATTGTCAGTGCTTCTCTGCTGTTCATAGGGTTTTCAATGGCAGATTGATTTTTGGGAGGGGGTTGCCAGGTCCTTCTACCAAGCCTACAGCTTCTGGTGTTCCCAGGCGGTCTCCCATCCAGGTACTAACCAGGCCCGACCCTGCTTAGCTTCCGAGATCTGACGGGACCGGGATGCCACAGGGCTATGGCTGCAGGCAAGGGAAGGTAAACATCCAAAAATAAACTGTTTCTACACATTAATAATGAATACAGAAATTTTTGTAAAATACCCTTAAATGATTGCCTAAAAAACACAATTCTTTGGTGTCAATCGATGAAAATATATGAAGAACTTGCAGGCTGAAAAACTACAAAATGCTTACGAAAGAAATCACAGAAGATCTCAATAAAAAGAGAAACATATCGTGCCTAGTTGAGGAAATTCAACATAGTAGAGATGGAGACGCTCCTCCTCAAACTGACCATAGATTAAGTACAATACCAAACAATGTTTCAACAGGATCTATTGTAGATATAAACAAAATGATTCCAAAATTGATAATAAACTTCAAAGGAAGCAGAATAACTGAAACTATTTCTAAAAAGAAAAATTAAACTGTCAAGATTCACATGATCCAATTTTAGAATTTATTATAAAATTAAATAATCAGATGAGTGTGACATTGGCAGAAGGACAGAAACTTAGATCCATGGAACAGAATAAGGACTCCAGAAGCAGATCTAGAAAAATATGACTAATATTGACAAAGGCACAAAGACAATGCAATGAAAGTAAAAGAAAGAACCCTATTTTATTCACAAATTGCAATGAGACACCATTGCAAAAACATGAACCCTGACCCATCCTCCAGATCATATATAAAATTTAATCCATAAGTAGATCACAGACTTCAATAACAAACATAAAGTTACAAAACCTTTTTAAAAACTAGGAGAAAGTATCTATAACCTTGGTTGAAGCCATGGGTCCTCAGATATAACATCAAAAGCATGTTTCACAAAAGAAAACAACTAACACATTACACTTCTTCAAAACGAAAAGCTTTTGCCTGGTGAAAGATACGGTTCAAAGATGAAAAGAAAAAAAAAAGCCTACAAAAAGAGAGAAAATAATTTGCACATCATCCATATGGAAAAAGAATTGTACCTAAATTAGATAAAGAACTTTCAAATTCATTAAGAAGAAAAATATTCTATTAGAAAGAGGCAAAAAAAAAAAAAAAAGCTGAACAGAAACATTCTCAAATAAGATATATAGAGCTGGGCGCGGTGGTGCACATCTATAATCCCAGCGACTCAGGAGATGGAGGCGGGAGGATCGCAAGTTCAAGACCAGAGGCAGTCTGCATAATTTAGCAAGAGACCCTGTCTCAAAAAATAAAAAATGAGCTAGGGATACAGCTCAGTGGTCCAGCACTTGAAGAGCATGCAAGCGCGAGGCCCTTGGTTCAACCCCCAGTACCACAAAAAAAAAAAAAAAAAAAAAAAGGAAGAAGAAGATATATAGATAGCAAATAAGCACAAGAAAAGATGCTCAACATTATTATGCATTTGGAAAACATAAATTAGTCACGAAATGAGATGAAAATAGAGTGGACATACATGTGTGTGTGTGTGTCACGCGCACGCGCGCGCGCGCACACACACACACACCCCATAGCAAGCTCTGGAGAATATGGAATAACTGGCACTCTCATAAACTGCTGGGCCCTACAAAATGCTATAGCTGCTATAGCAAGTAGTTTGGCAGTTTCTTATAACCCTAAACATACACTTGCCCAATGCTACTTGACAAAAGTAAAATCTTCTCCTTAAGTCACATACAAGCCAGGTGCTGTGGCACACACCTGCAATCCTAGCAACTTGTGAGGCTGAGGCAGGGGGATCACAGGTTCAATGCCAGAGGCAGCCTATGTGACTTAGCAAGATCCTGTCTCAAAAAAAGCAGGGCAATGAGGTAGCAGTGGTGCAGTTCAGTACTACAAAACAAATAAACAAAAAGCCTTGTGAGTGTTCATAGAGCTCTGTTTGGAATGCTGAAAATCTGGAAGTAACCCAAATAAGCCTCCAACAAGCGAATGGGTAAACCTTAGAAGATCTGTACAGTAGAATACTATCCAGCGATAAAGAGGAATGAAATACTGACATGCTATGGCATCAGTCAGTGTCAAAGCTATTATTCTTGACACAAAACAGCCGGCTTTACAAGGTTACATACATCATGGTTCCACTCATGTGGCATTCTGGAAAAGCTAAGACACAATTGCAGAAACAAAGCAATGAGAAGATGGCTCTGTGGACAGGGTATGGTGCAGGGCTAGGCTACAATGGGCGGCGGGGTGCAGGGAGGAGGGAATTTTTTGAGGTCATGAAATTGTTGGATATTTTGTCTGTGATGGTGATTATATAGATCGATGCATGTGTTAAAGTTCACAGAAGTCAACCAAAACAGGAGATTTTACACTATGTAAATTATAAAAGTATAAAGGAAATTTCTTTAAAGATAGAACTGAGATATTATACAACAATAGCATGGACATCCAAGAGGGAAAGTGACTGGAATTGAGTGTTCTAAGATCACAGTATTGCAGTTGAGAGATGCTAAAGTGGTAACTTAAAGCATTGTTAAGCTAAGACATAATAAGGGCTGGGGTTTAGCTCACTTGGTAGGGTGCTGCTCTGAGCTCTCTGAGGCCCTGTGTTTGATCCCCAGGACTGCAAAAATGGGAGAAGGCCCTGGCAACCCCCTCCTGAAACAATCTGGAAACAATCAGCTGATGAAGACCTTATGAGGGTCACTATGAGTTGGACCTGACTCGACAGCACCTAACAACAACAAGAAGACATAATAAACACTTATAGAGTATCACTAAGGGGCAGAAATAGGGTATATATCTTCCAATCTAATAGAGACAAAATAATAAAATCCTAGTGATTGAAGACACAGGGGAAATGGTAGTGGATAATGAAATGTAGACAAAATAGAAAGCACAAAGTAAAATAGTAGACAAAATTTCAATATCATGAAATGTACACGAATAAAAAATATGCCAGTTAGGAACTAAAGATGTACAGCTTACATATAAAATATCTAGCTCACCAGGCACAATAGCACACCCCTGTAGTCATAGTGACTCAGAAGGAAGAAGAAGAAGGATCACGAGATCAAGGCCAGAGGCAGCCTGTGTAGCTTAACAAGACTCTGACCCAAAATGAAAAATAAATAAATAAATGAAAATTGGGCTGGGGTGTAGCCCAGTGGTAGAGTACTTGCAAGGCATGTGTGAGTCCCTATGTTCAAATCCCAAGTACCAGAAAATAAAACGAATGAATGAATGAATTAATGAATGAATGGTGTGCTAATCATTCCCCACTTGACTGTCAGTTTGCCATACTGTGGGAGCTTGTATGTTGCTGTGATGCTGAAAACTATGCTACCAGTATTTCAGACAGAAGCAGGGCAACTCATAGTAGACAGGTTTCAGTTGAGCTTCCAGACTAAAACAGACTAGGGAGAAGGACCCAGCAGCCCACTCCCAAGACAATTAGCCATTGAAAACCCTATGAATAGCAGAGAAATAATATCAGATATACTGCCAGAAAATGAGCCTTCCAGGTTGGAAGGCATTCAAGAAACGACTGGGGAAGAGTTGGCTCCTCAGAATGAGTTGATCTTACTGACAAGAATGAAGTAAAACCCCAGAGACTTCCATTTGTTGATGTGCCATTACTCAAAATAAGAAGAAACAACTGTAAACATCCATTAATAACTGGAATGTGGAATATATGCAGTATGAACCTAGGAAAATTAGAAATTGTCAAAAGTAAAATGAAGCACATAAACATCGAAATTCTAGGTTATCAGTGAGCTAAAATGGGCTGGTATTGGTCATTTTGAATCAGATAATCATAAGGTCTAATCTTCCAGAAATGACAACTTAAAGAAAAATGGCACTGCATTCATCATAAAAAAGACATCTCAATAGCTATACTGAAGTACAACACTGTCAGTGATTGAATAATATCCATACAACTATAAGGAAGGTTGGTTAATATGAAGATTAATCAAATTTACGCACCCACCACTAACACCACAAATGAAGAAAGGGAAGATTTTTACCAGCTTCTGCAGTCTGAAATTGATCAAAAGTGCAATCAGGATGCACTGATAATTTACTGGTGTTTGGAATGCAAAAGTTGAAAACAAAGAAGGTTAAGTAATTGGAAGATATGGCCTTGGTGACAGAAATGATGCTAGAGAGCACATGGCAGAATTTTGTCAGATCAACAACTTTTTCATTGCAAATACATTTTTTCACCAACATAAGTGGCAACTGGGCTAGGGTTTAGCTCAGTTGGTAGATTGCCAGTCTGCACTCGCTGAGGCCTGGGTTCAATCCCCAACACCCCATAAAATGGGAGAAGGACTTGGCGGCCCACTCCTGAAACAATCATCCATAGAAAACGCTATGAATAGCAGCGAAGCACTAACATAGTGCTGGGCATGGCATGGTGTTAGGTAGTATTTCATTCTGTTGTATGTAGGGTCACTATGAGTTGGATCTGACTTGATGGTACCTCAAAATAACAACTGGCAACTATACACATAGAATTCACAAGAAGGAACATGCAGGAACCAAAGTGACTACATTTGTGGAAGGAGACAATGGAAAACCTTCAGATCAAAAGTCAGAACAGGATCAGATGCTGATTGTGGATCAGACCAACAAATGCTCATACACAATTCAAACTGAAACTGAAGAAAACTAGAACAACTGTACGAGAGCCAATGTATCATCTTCAGTATATCCTACTTCAGTTCAGAGACCATCTCAAGAACAGACTTAATATCTTAGACACTGATCATCAAAGACCAGATGAGTTGTGACATGACACCAAAAACATCATTCATGAGGAAAGCAAAAGCTTATTAAAAAGACAGGAAAAAAAAAAAGGAAAGATCAAATTACATGTCAGAAGAGTCTTTGAAACTTGTCCTTGAATGTTGAGCAGTTAGAGTAAAAGGAAGACATGATGAAGTTAAAGAACTAAACAGAAGATTTCAAAATGTAGCTTAAGTAGACAAAATCAAATATTATAATGACATGTGCAAAGAGCTGCGGCCTGGGATTTAGCTCAGTGGGTAGAGCACTGCGCTGCAGTCTCTGAGGCCCCGAGTTCAATTCCCAGCACCGCAAAAATGGGAGAAGGGCCTGGCAATCCACTCCCAAGGCAATCCCGAAGCACTCAGCCATTGAAAACCCTATGAGAGTCGCTATGAGGCGGATACCGACTCGACGGCACCTAAAAACGACAAGCAAAGAGCTGGAGATAGAAAACCAAAACAGAAAAACAAGCCTTGTTTTTCTCAAGCTTAAGGAATTGAAGAAAAAATTCAAGCCTCAAGTGGCAACAGTGAAGGACTCTACAGAGAAAATATTGTTATTGTTGTTAGGTGCCATTGTGTCTGACTCATAGCAAACCCTGATAAGGTTTTCAATGGCTCATTGTTTGGGGATGGCCTCAGGAGTGGATTGTCACATCCTTCTCCCAAGGGAATATATTAACTGATGCAGGAAATATCAAAAGAAGATGGAAGGAATACATAGAGTCATTATACCAAAAGGAATTGGTGGATGATCAACCATTTCAAGAGGTTGCATATGATCAGGAGCCAATGGTACTGAAACACGGAAGTGGAAGCTGCCTTGAAGGAACTGGAACACAAGGCTCCAGGAATTGATGGAATACCAATAGAGATGTTTCAACAAACAGATATACTACTGGAGGTGTTTACTTGTTTATGCCAAGAGATTTGGAAAACAGCTACCTGACTAACTGACTGGAAGAGATCTATATTTGTGCCCTTTCTTAAGAAAGGGGATCCAACCAAATGTGGAAACTATCAAACAATATCATTAATATCACATGCAAGCAGCAAAATTTAGCTAAAGATCATTCAAAAGTGACTGTAGCAGTATGTTGACAAGGAACTGCCTGAAAATAAAGCCAGATTCAGAAGGCGGCATGGAACCAGGGACATCATTGTTGATGATATCACATGGATATTGGCCAAAAAAAGACAATACCACAAAGATGTCTATGTATGTTTTATTGACTATGAAAAGGCAGTTGATTGTGTGGAACACAACAAATTACGGATAACAATGAAAAGAATGGGAATATCAGAGCACTTCATTGTACTCATGAGGAATCTGTACATGGACCAGGAGGCAGTTATTCAAATAGAACAAGGAAACACTGCCTGGTTTAAAATCAAGAACCGTGTGTGTCAGGGCTGTATCCTTTCACCGTACCTCTTTAATTTCTATGCTGAGCAAATAATCTGAGAAGCTGGACTTTTTGAGAAGAACACAGCATCATGATTGGAGGAAGACTCATTAGCAAACTGTGTTATACAGATGACACCATTCTGCTTGCTGAAAGTGAGGAGGATTTGAAACATTTACCAATGAAGATCAAAGAACACAGCCTTTAGTATGGATTGTATCTCAACATCAACCAAACAAAAGTCTTTACAAATGGGTCAGTATGCAACTTCACAATAAATGGAGAAAAGATTGAGGTTGTCCAAGATTCTGTTTTACTTGCTTCTACAATCAGCACCACAGAAGCAGCAGTCAAGAAATTACAAGACATGTTGCCTTGGAAAAAGCTGTTGCAAAAGACCTCTCTAAAGTGTTGAAAAGTAAAGATGTCACATTGAAGATGAAGGTGTGCCTGACTCATGCCATGGTATTTTCAGTCGCATCTTATGGCTGTGAAAGCTGGACATTGAATAAAGCAGACAGGAGAAGAATTGATGCTTTTGAATTATGGTGCTGGAGATGAATACTGAATGTACCATGGACTGCCAAAAGAACCAATAGATCTGTCCTAGAAGAAGTGCAACCAGAGTGCTCTTTGGAACCAAAGATGGCTAGACTGTGTCATATGTATTTTGGACATGCTGTCAGGAAGGACTGGTTTTGGAGAAGGACATTATGTTTGGGAGAATAGTGAATCAACCAAAAAAAAAAAAAAAAAAGGAAAACTCTCAACTAGATGTTTTGATGAAGTGTCTGCAACAATGGGCTTAAACATTAAAAAAAGATTGTGTCCTGGCACAGTGTTGAGGTGAGTTTCTTTCTGTTGTACATAAGGTCATTATGAGTCAGACCTGACTTGACAGCACCTAACAACATCATGCTAACCATAAAAGCTATGTTGTTGTTGGGTGCCGTCGAGTTGGTATCCAACTCACAGCGACCCTCATAGGGTTTTCAATGGCTGAGTGCTTTGGGATTGCCTTGGGAGTGGATTGCCAGGTCCTTCTCCCATAAAAGCTATATCTAAGACATAAAGAATCATGACGTTTGAAGAGAAATAGAGGAAAGAAAAACATGCCAATCTATTTCTAATATAATAGACTTTGAGAGGAGACATCATGTTATTATTGCTATTTTGGGGGGTAGTGCTGTGGATCAAACCCAGAGCATCATACATGCTAGACAAGCACTCTGCCAATGAGCAACCTCCCAACCTATTTTTAATTAATATAACAGACTTTGAAGGGAGAAATAATCACAACATCATGATAAAAAATTTTAACTTATCAAGAAGGTATGAAAATTCTCAACTAAAGTATACCTGATAAGAATCATCAAGTATATAAATAAAAACTGATAGAACCTCTGAGAAGCCCTAAAAAGTTGCCCTAATAGAAGACATTGCCATTCTTATTTTCATTAAGGAGAATTAGTAGAGGTGTAGAGGATTTCATGTCATGAAATAATAGGATTTGTTTCATAGAAATATATAGAACTCTAGACCTAAAGGTAAAGAACATGTAATCGTCCCATGAACACAAGAATTTGTTTCCAAATATCTATCACTTATAAGCATATAGTATAAAACCCTTCTCAACAAATATGAAAAGATAGAAGACACAGGGTGATGGTCTCTAATACTAATGCAATTTATTTTAAAATAAAAAACATTTTACATTTTAAATGTAAAAATATATAGATGCAAATTTAAAAACACTTCTAAGTAACATATAAGTAAGAAAGAATTACTGTTAGAAATTTTAAATATTTAGAATTGAGAAAATGAAAACATTGCATATCAAATTTGTCAAATAGCAAAGTGATACTCAGAAAAAATACAGAAATTCAATTACTTATATTAGAAGAGGGGCTAAAATATTTGAGAAATATAAATACAAATAGAATAACCTTTAATGAAGTAGGAGAATGAAAATAAAGAGAAGAAATTAGTGGAATAGAGTAAACTCATATATTTTCTTTGAAAAAACTAATGAATAGCAAATTCCTACAGGACTTAATAAGGAAATAAAATAGAGAAGGAACAGATAAATGATAGGAAATAAATGTGAAATATAAACTGACATTGTAAAGGTTTAAAAGATAAATAAAACTTATTAACAAATTTACTTGAAACCCAGACAAAATGGCCAGATACTTAGTAAAACTAAAGCCAAAATCGACTGAAGAATAAATGGAAAGTATGAATAGTCCTGTAAACAATAAGGAAATCAAGACAGTTATTAAATATCTTTCCAAAAAGGAAATAAAAGACCAAGATGTTTTGCAGGTAAATTTTCAAGAAATGCTTCTTTTCAAACTTACAAAAACTCTTCTAACAAGAATAGAAAAGAAACAAAGAAATATAACTCATCCTAAGAGACAACTATTGGTCAATATCCAAATAGAAATGTGCAGTACAAAAAAAAAGTTAAAGATCAGTTACACATAGTAACAATGTTATAATATTCAATGAAATAAATTAGCACATTATCAAGTTAATTACTAGAGTGTATGAGTGGTTTAGATATCATTGATTATAGTTAATCACATGGCCAAACTAAATGACAAAAACTAACCACAAAATGCTAATAGTTAATAAAATTCAATGCATGTTCATGAAAAATTCAAAAAGTAAGAAAATCCTAAACTTGATTTTTAAAATCAACCTCATTCTTAATGGAAATATGATAAAAATAATCTCTTTAAGACAAAGATTCTTACCATGGTCTTTCCAACTCAGTAAACAAGTTGAAATAAAGATCTGAAATCTGAAAGGAAAAACCTAAAGTGACATAATTTGAACATGTTTGTCTACAAAGTAAATCCAATGTAGTCTACAGAAATTTTAGAAAGGTGGCTAGATATAAGATCAGTATAGCAAAATATAATCAGTAAACACTCAGAACACCTCATTAAAAACTCATTTAATGGCGGGGCGCGGTGGCTCACGCCTGTAATCCCAGCGGCTTGGGAGGCGGAGGCGGGAGGATCGCAAATTCGAGACCAGAGGCAGTCTGCGTAACTTAGCAAGACCCTGTCTCAAAAACTAAAAAATGGACTGAGGGTGCAGCTCAATGGTCCAGCACTTGCAGAGCATGCAGGTGCGAGGCCCTGGGTTCAACCCCCAGTACCACACACACACACAAAAAATCATTTAATGTAGCAAAGAAATTTAAATGAAAATAGGCAATGTCTTTATGGAGAAAAAATATAAAAATCAGTAAAACACATTTTAATAAAGACTAGATAAATGGAGAGATACTATACTTATCTATGCATGGGAAGAATTAATTGATTCTTAATACAAATTAATACAAAGATATCAGTTCTGTCCATATCAATAAGACTCCAATCAAAAATCTTACTAAGGATTTTAGAAATAATTTAACAAGCTAAATCTGAAATTTATATACAAAGACTTAAGAAAAAAAGATTATCTTTGAGAAGAGTAAGTTGGAGAATCTTCACCGTGGGATATGGAAATTTATTGCAGTCATAATAATTAAAGTATTATTTCAGTGTTGACATTGATCATTAGAACAGAAGAGAATGCCTGGAAATAGACTCACTGAGACATGGATAAAATGGTCAATGGTAAGGGTGTTATCTACAATTACAGGGGAAGGGGAAAAGGAGGGGGGAAAAGGAGAAAAGGAGTTATTTAATAAGTAGTGCTGGGTCAACTGTTTGTATATATGAGAAAAGAAATAGGGTTTCTATTCAACACCATGCCTGAAGTCAAGTCCCAGTGAATTAAGCCTTAAATGCAAAAGGCAAGACATTAAAACTTCTAGCAAATGTGTGTGTGTGTGTGTGTGTGTGTGTGTGTGTGTGTGTGTGTATCTTATACTTCTAACGATGGAATACTTTTGAAAATAAAAAGAACTCTACAAGATTAATAAACATATTTGCATTAATTTTTCTTATGATTGTTTAAGGAAAAAAACAGTAAAAAGAAAGTCAGACACCTGAAAAAGACAGTAAAAAAATAATAATAATAAGTACCAAAGGATTAAAATTCAGACTATACCAAGAACTCCTACAGGCCAATGAGAAGAAAAAGATCATGTCTACAGAAAAAATAAGCTAAAGATTAGTACTCTTCAAGGAGAAATTTTAATGATTAACACACATATACACAGAAAAAAATGGTACAGCTTTGTTAGTAATTGGGAATATACAAATTAAAACCACAAAGAGATACTATTTTGTACCCACCATTTTGTCTGAAAATTCTAAATGATAAGGATATAGAAGGAGGGAGCCCCTAAAGATGCCTACTGTCAGTAAAGATTCTCAAAAGCTCTGTAGAAAACAATGTCATCATCTTGTATGTTTCACACTGAAATTCAGTATCCCTACAAAATAACTTTCAGAAGAATAATTCTTCCTCATTTTATGTTTGATGCACATTATTTTCTACTATTAAGTTGATTCCAATATCACTCATGCCTTGGGGGCTGCACTCAAAAAGTAGCCAGTAAAGAAGAGAATAAACAAATTAGAATATATTCACATAATTGTACATTTTAAGGTAATAAAAGGGTTGAAATAAAATTTACCTAAAGCAACATGGGTGAAATCTTAGAAGTACAAAGTTGAGCAAAAAGAAAAAAAAATGACTTATTATAATACTATTTTCAAAAAGGTCAAAACCAAATACCACTAAACAAAATATTGTAAAATGATAAATGCATATGTAGTAAAATGAAAAGAAAGACAGACAATTATAAATAGCAAATTCTGAATACTAATTATCTCTGGGAAAAGAAAGAAGACTGGATTTAGGAAAGATACATGGGTGATGTCAATATAATTGGGAATGTTTCTGTTCCAAATTTGTGTAGTAGGCTCACAGCTTTCTTCTCACAATGTTGCACAACATACAGAAAAATACATGTAAATATGCAACAAATAAAATATAAAACTTAATAAAAACCAAGGATTAAGTTATTTATCCCCATCTGTCTGTCAGCATGTTATGTTGTGAGGGTTTGCTGTGATACTGAAAGCTACATCACTGGTACCACAGATACCAGCAGGGCCACCCATGCTGGACAGGTTTCAGCTGAGCTTGCAGACTAAGGCACACTAAGGAGAAAGACCTGGCAGCCCACTCCCAAAAAACGGCACCCATTGAAAATCCTATGAACAGCAGAGAAGCACTGTCAAATGCCATGCCAGAAAATGAGCCCTGAGGGTTGGAAGGCATTCAAGAAACAACTGGAGAAGAGTTGCCTCCTCAAAGAGTCGACCTTAATGACAGGAATGGAGTAAAGCCCTCTATTTGCAGATGTGGCACAACTCAAAATAAGAAGAAACACAGTAGCTATAACAATGGGCTCAAACATTAAAAAAAAATAAAAGAAGATTGTGTGCATGGCACAATGTCAAATAGTGTTTTGTTCTGTTGTACATAGAGTCACTATGAGTCAGTCCCGACTCTACAGCACCTAACAACAAGTTATTTATGCATATACTTTGCATAAATGATTCCTATAACACTAAAAACACACAAAAAATTATGCTCATTAGATTATCTACAATCAAGTCCCATTAAAATGTTAAAGGCTCTGAGAAGTCCTATAATAAATAAAATAGTTTAACAGAATAATTTATATATTTTTATACTGTAACCTTTCTTTAAAGTTTTTTACTACTTTTTGCTTAAAAGTAAGTCCTGAGTCTTAGGGCATCCTGACAGCTAGCAATAGCAGTTACTCACACATCAACCACACAGAAATTAAAATAACCAATAATAAGCATTGTCACACAGCTAAGACAGCAACAAGCTCACTCTTTTGGAGGAAAAAGATTTTATACTGAGGATAAGTTTGCTCATGTGTGTGCTTAAAATTTTGGAGTCATAAAGTTGTTTAAAGCTCACATGATTTTTTTTAAAATTCCAGAATAAGTTTTATCTGGGTGAGACAGTGGCTCATCAATGTTGAGCTAGAAGAAGTGAGTGAGGACCCTCATGGAGCCCCCCTCCTTCCTGAGTGTGAGGCGTGGCAGCAGAGAAGGACATATGGGGCACAGGGAGGTTATCTTCAAGGGAAGAGGCAGCCCCAGGAGGGAGGCCATTTTAGGAAGGCTTGTTATTTCGGGCCTCAACTTTGTAAACAAAAGACAGAAAACTATCCAGCATCAGGAGAGTGAGTCACTGCAGGATGGCAGGCACTGTGTAGGTGACATCTAGGTACAATTCATGACTTTTTTCATTTTATTTCCAATATTTACTCAAGAGACTGAAAGCAAAACAGAGCCAAGACAAACTGACGTAAAAATTGTGCCCTGTCCCCCTGACTAGCTTCAGAAGAACAATCCTCATTGCCGCAGAAGTCTTGACTGTCACTAGTGGTACACATTAGCTCGCTAGGTCATGGTGGCATTTCCCAGATGTGTTCCAGGAAACAGATTCATAAGACATTCTGGAGAAAAATGATTCTGCGGACAAATGAGTTAGAGAATCACTGAATGTGATCTTCTCCACTAACAGTGTTTCAAGGAATCCTTGTCGTTGTTAGGTGCTATTGAGTCAGGTCTGACTCATAGGGACCCCCTGATTGTTTCAGGATTGCTTTGGGAGTGGATTGCCAAGTCCTCTGGTTTTTGCAGTGCTGAGGATTGAACCTGGGTCCTCAGAGAGTGCAGCAAGGCAACCTACCAACTGAGCTAAACCCCAGCCCACTGCAAGGAATAAAATGGTTTAATTTTAGCTGACCTGTCATTTCCTAATCCATAAAAACAGGAAAACGTATTTCAAATGACCTTCAATAACTGCTATGTAGGTGAACATCGATTACGGAACACATATTAGGATATGTAGAGCTGAAGAAAAGAATCACTGTGGTACATCTTGACTCTGGAAATCGTCCCTGACATGCTGCCTAGGAGTTCAGGCGTTGGCATAAAAAGGCTCTTATTTAGCCCACAAGCCATGCAGCGAGGACTTTGTTGCTGCTTTCAGAAGTCAGCAAAAGAAGCAGAGAGGTTGCTTATTAAAGCAGAGATGGTCTTATCATAAACCTTTTCAGGTAAATAAGTCATTGACTTGGAACACTGATGAAATGAGCAGATCCTCTTAATTTTATATTGCTCATATTTTTAGCACCCCATGGCCCGCTTTCTCCTTGCATGGTCCTAGGCTAAGCCCCAAGAGCTCAGTCCTGGACTACCAGAGAGCCTTCCAACCAATCCCCACCCCCATTCGTCACTCCCAGCACCCTTAGACACTCTTCCTCCAACGCCCTCCACATAGGACTCCCTTTGCTAATGCTTCCAAGGTACTAAGCGCTTGGCAAGCAGGACATCCCTGTTTGGAAATGCACCCAGAACTGATTTTAATTTCGTACACACAGTAAGACATCTCTTCCTGAAATGACACAAAGAGGCTTACGCTCACAGATCTGCAGACTCAGTTAGTAATATCTCACCACACAAGGCCACCTGAGGAAGTGTAGGGACTGAGCAGAAGGCCACGGGAGCGAGGGCACCAGGCTTCACGGTGGCTTTCCTGGGAAGGAATGGGGATGGCGGGCTAAGCCAGTAGCCAGGCGTAGGGTTGAGTAGTTTTATCGTCTGGCAGGCTCTGGGTGCTCCGTGGTACCTATCTGGCCCTAGGATGGTGGCCTGGAATGCAGGAGCCTGGTAAGAAGAGCTGGGTGTCGCACAGACTCGTGGGTTTGCAGGTCAAAGTGACACCTGCAGGCGAGAGTCGCTTGCTATCCCCAGGAAGAAGCCAACCCAGAGCAGGAATGCCTCTCCCTAGTGAGACCCCAGATGCCAGCGCGCGCGAGCGCGCGCGCACACACACACACACACACACACACACACACACACACACACACAGAGAGAGAGAGAGAGAGGAGAGAGAGAAAATAAGAAAATACAGTGAGTACAGTCACGCAGGCATTAAAACACCAAGGAGGACTTGTTACGCCCATTTTTTTTTTTCAAGAATTAAATTATTAGCTGGGCCTGGTGGCACATGCCTATAATCCCAGCGGCTTGGGAGGCGGAGGCAGGAGGATCACAAGTTCAAGACCAGAGGCAGTCTGTGTAATTTAGCGAGACCCTGTCTCAGAAAGTAAAAAAATGGGCTGGGGGCACAGCGCAGTGGTCCAACATTTGCAGAGCATGCAAGCACGGGACTCTGGATCCAACCCACAGTACCGCAAAGAAAAAAAATATATTTTTAATTGTTATTCAAACAAATCTTAAAAACATTTAAGCTGTTTGAGGAGGTGCAGCTAAGTATCACATGTTGATATCTTAAAGATGGTATAAAGTAGTTGGTTTAGACTAGATGTTTGATTCTGAAATCATAATAACTGAATTGAAATCCTCTTAGTTATACAGTCAACTTGGAAAGTCACTCGCTTTCCACTGTTTCGATTTCCCCATGTCTAAATTAAGCCTAATAATAATCGTTTCATGTAATGATCGTGAGACAAATTATAATAAAATATACAAGATAATTTTCATGTTGATAGCGTTAAACATTTGTTACTGTTATGACCAATTTATTTTATCTCTATTTTAAATGACTGCTTTTTTATTGGGCTGGGATTTAGCTCAGTGGGTAGAGCGCTGCGCTGCAGTCTCTGAGGCCCCGAGTTCAATTCCCAGCACCGCAAAAATGGGATAAGGGCCTGGCAATCCACTCCCAAGGCAATCCCGAAGCACTCAGCCATTGAAAACCCTATGAGGGTCGCTATGAGTCGGATACCGACTCGACGGCACCTAACAGCAACAACAACAACTTTTTTATTGGAAAATTTTTGATGTACAACTTAATATGATTCATTCTGACATGCATTTCATTGTGACATTTCCATATATGCGTTTCATTGTACATTGTACAGATAAGTGTACCCTCTTGTGCACTTCCTCCCTCCATTCCCCCCACCACCACCAAAGGCCTCTCTTCCACTTGCTTGTCTTTTTGTGTGAATATTTTTCCATATATCATTGGATCGCAATTATGTTTAAGGTCAAAATCTTTTCTGTAGTGATCTATCTTTTTATATTGTCAGTAATATTACATCAATTTTCCAGCCCATTTGTATTATTACCATTCTTTGGTATTATTGGTATTATTTCCCGAACTGTTAAAGTTGACAGCCATTTTTTTTTAGTGAGAAAACCAAGCTCCTCCGAATGAAACCATGCCCGAGTACAACAAGCCAGAGGCTTCTCCCCGATGGGCAGCAGCACCACTGTTTTGAAACTTGTTGGAAAGGCAGGTTCTCAGGCCCCCACCCCACGCCAACTAAATCAGAGCTTCTGGGTGTGCAGTCCGGCCACCTGCGTTTGAACTTGCTCAGCAGGTGACACGGTGCACACGGAGAACCACAGGCCTGTGGGGAATGGAAGCCAACTCCGTGCTGGGAGCCGACCTGCTGAGCCAAAAAACCCACCTCTTCAAGGCCTGCCACAGTTTCCCTGTCTGCTGCCTCCAGCCCTCTCGTGCTGTCCGCTCTGTGCCCCTCCACCCTGCGCTGCCAGACGGATACGCTTTGTGCTCCAGGGGCACCCAACCAGCCCTCAGCCCCCACACAAGTGCCTCCAGGATGCACATCTCTGTCTGCACCCTGGACAGGACAGGGATGGGGCAGGCGCTCTAGGAATGATACAACTCGACACAACTGCGTTCCTATCTTGTCTCGCCCCCTGTGGCAGGCTCCACTAACTGGGTGTCCCAAACCCCATCTTCCACTGGCTTCTTTGCCACCTCCCACTATAGAGGGCAGAAGTCTGACAGTGTCTCAGATCCCCCGGAAACTAGATGCATCCAGATTGTTGTTGTTAGGTGCCTTTGAGTTGTGTCCGATTCATAGCAACCCTCACAGGGTTTTCAATGGCAGATTGTTTTTTGGGATTACCTTGGGAGTGGGTTGCCACGTCCTTCTCCCATTTTTGCGGTGCTGGGAATCAAACTCAGGACCTCAGAGACTGCAGAGCGGCGCTCTACCAACTGAGCTAAATCCCAGCCCGCAGATGCATCCAGGGGACCTGGTCTTATATCTATGGGTATACAGGTTTTGTCAAAAATGTATATGTATTTTAAGAGATGTTACTGTGTATTAGGGCTGGGATTTAGCTCAGTTGGTAGAGTGCTGCGCTGCAGTCTCTGAGGTCCTGAGTTCAATTCCCAGCACCGCAAAAATGGGAGAAGGGCCTGGCAATCCACTCCCAAGGCAATCCCGAAACCATCTGCCATTGAAAACCCTATGAGGATCGCTATGAGTCAGATACCAACTCGAAGGCACCTAACAACAACAACAACAACAACTGTGTATTACTTTTTGGGGTTGAATTACTGTAGCAATGCGTAGTATAACATTCACTCAAAAGAAGGCATTAATCAAATGAATGCTAGTGATATGCATTCTTAAAACAGAAAAGTTTTATTATTTATTATTATTTATTTATTATTTATTATATCATTCCACATGATCCTAATGTCAAGCTGAGAGTGATAGCACACACCTGTAGTCCCAGGCCATGACACCAAAGCAGAAGTGTGCTACAGGGTCATCAGGGAAAGCTGCTGGGAGCCAAGACCATAGGTAACCTTTTATAAGATACCCTGATGAAAAGGTGCAGGGTGTGGTGGAAATAGCAGACGTTGAGTCACAGGGCATTTCGACCTTTGAATTGAGATTACCATCTGAAAGTGGTTGTCAGGGTTACAGGAAGAACTGAAGACTTCTGGAAAGTCCCTGACCCTTGTGACATTTTTGCCCTGCCCCTCCCCCTCCCATGCGTGTGTGTGTGTGTGTGTGTGTGTGTGTGTGTGTGTGTGTGTGTGTGTGTGTGTGTGTGTGTAAGCTATGGCAAAAAATTAAAGACTCTGGAGCTTGATCAGACAGCCTGTCCTGCTCTCCGTTCTTTGTGTCTCTTGTCTCTCCCATTCATTCGCCCCCTACTCTAGGTCCCTGTTGAAAAACCCCCCGGGTCTGGGCAGAAAGCTTTGCTTTCCTGATAAAAAATGAATAGGATACAGCTGCCAGGCTCTTTCTTGCCTTTCTATTTTGAATGCAGACATGATGGCAGGAGTGTCGGCAGCCATTTAGTAACCATGAGGGACTGGCAAAGAGAATTACAGAGATGCCAAAGCTGACATTGTTGAGTCATTGATCCAACTCCGACAATCACTTATGCCTAGACTTGGAAATGAAATCTTTCCAAATCTATCCTAACGGCGGTTTCTATCACTGAGCTATATTCCCAAATCCTTCTAAGCAGGATTTCTTCACTATAGCTCAGTGCAATCCTATCTTAATACCCTGGCAGCAGAGGTTCATGTTTAACATCAATTTTATTCTGAGTAAAAAGCATAATTATTTCATGTTCTCAAAACTTCCTAAAGTTCCTCTATTCTTAAAATCACTTGGACAATTATTAACTTTCTTCTAAACATTTTCATGTAGCATTAACTTGTACATAAATATACACTGAGAGATGGCATGGAGATTCATGGAAAAACTCTTCCTGCAGGAAGAAGGCTGGGTAGGACCTGCCAGGCAGAATTAGGGGAACATTTGAGATGGCAGAGCAACTATCAAAAGCTATACTTCAGCAGCAACAGAAAGCTACTAAATAAAGATAATTAATTTAATGAGAGAAAAATCACCTACAGGGAATCAGGGGACAAGAGAGAGGGGGAAGAAACAAATGGCAGAGTGATTCTAATGCAGGAACAAATCTGTGTTTTGAAAACAGTGTTACAGCAGAACAAATTTAGGCCCAGCAAATGCTTAAATTAAAAAACAACAACAACAAAAATTCTCTAGTTTTTTCTAAGACATTCAAAATGACAAAGGTATCCATAAAACAAAAATAGGATGCTGTGAAGAAAATATAATCAGAAAAGAGGAAAGATTTCTGGAAGTAAATACTAATGGAAGTTCTTGAGGGGGGAGAAGGGGTACAGATGGGGAAAACTGAGAAATTATGACAATGACAGAAATACTAATTTTCTGGTGCACACCTGTAATCCCAGCAGCTCGGGGGACGGAGGCAGGAGGATTGCAAGTTCGAGACCAGAGGTAGTCTGTGTAATTTAGCGAGACCCTGTCTCAAAAAGTAAAAAAATGGGCTGGGGGTACAGCTAAGTGGTCCAGCACTTGCAGAGCATGCAAGCGGGAGGCCCTGGGTTCAACCCCCAGTACTGCAAAAAAAAAAAAAGGTCTGATCAGTAACTAGTAGTCCACTTTACAAATGGTAGGTCATAGGGGCTCCCATATCCTGGCTAGGGAGGGGGGTTGTCATTTGAGGCAGGACACCCCCTTTCAACCCCCAGTACTGCAAAAAAAATTAAAAAAGGAATATTAATTTTCATAAAGCTGAAGACAGACACAAGTCCTCAAAATTGAGTGGGGTCTGGGCTGTGGGGTATAGAGTGAAAAATAAAGACAAGGTCCTAAAAACCCTTCAGTGAGGAGGAAGCTATCAGATTACAACCATCAAATCAGTAGCAGCATTTATCAGCAATAATTGATGCTGGAATATAACAGAGCAATACCAAAGCACTGAAAGGAAATTCATTTAAATCTAATTTTTCTATTATGGTAATATGTCAGTCAAGTATAGAAACAAAGTAATAATCATTTTTCTGTGTACAAAAGGAGGTTATCTACTTTTCTGAGAAAGTTCCTTCAGGATGTACTATAGAAAAATAGGGTTTAAATTTTAACAGGAAAAGAAAGAACTAAACTCAAGTCTATCAGGAAGCATCCCAGCATGTTAGACCTGCAGGAGGCTCATAAAACAGTAAATCCAAATTAGAATCCAGCAGGCTCCAAGATGAAGTTAGCAGTCAAAACAACAGACGGAATGAGTAAATTGGAAGATATGAAGGCATGTGATTCTCATGATAGGAAAAAAAAAGAGAGTCCATAAAATTCTATACAAAAAAATGTCCAAGAGAGCCAGATCCAAGTAGGAATTAAATTAAAGGGATATATGATTGAATGTAAGGAAACAGAATCCATTTGGCCTTGGCAGTAGGAAAATGCTCGTTTATGTGGAACAAGTACCTTGACATTAGAATCATGTGGAATGAAATTGTAACCAAGTTACTTAGGTCTTCAATGAACAATATTTAAGGAATCATAGAAGTACATAATTGACTTTTGAACTTTTGGAATAAACATATGGACAAAGCATATAAGACATAACTGTTATAATTCCAAGATAGAATGAATAGAAATTTCAACAATCTTTAAAATGGAAAAAAAAAAATAAGAAGGGAAAGAAGAGAAAGAGGGAGAGAAGGGAAGGAAAGAGAGAGAAAGGGAGGGAGGGAAAGGGGAAGGGGGGAGAGACAGAGAGGAAAGAAAGAAGTAAGGGTAAGGAAAGAAGAAAGTAAGAAAGGAAGGAAAGAAGGAAAGAAGGGTGGACAAAAGAAAGAGGTAGAGAGGGTAAGGAAAGGGTAGAAGAGTCCCAGTTCTCAACATTCCACTAAAGCCAGTCAAGAGAAACCAGACCAATCATGTCAACAGAGAGGTTTAAACAAGGATAAAAAGATAATACAACAACTTAAGAAACAAGTTTATTAGCCAGGCATGGTGGCACATGCCTGTAATCCCAGCAATTTAGAGACAGAGGCCAGGGAACCGTGAATTCAAGGCCAGAGGCAGCCTGTGTAACTTAGTAAGACCCTGACTCAAAATATAAAGTGAGCTGGGGGTGAAGCTCAGTGGTAGAACATCTGCAAAGCATGCACAAGGCCTCTGTTCAACTTTCTAGTACCCCTCCCACACACACACCCCTCTCTTAGGGCACATGGATGGAATGGCATATTGGAATGAAAATCTTATCTCACCAGCAGGAAGTAAATGGTGTGTTAAAAAATGTGTATATGTGTGTGTGTGTGTGTGTGTGTTTGTGTGTAAACTAGCAGGGTAAACACAATACTTTGAGGTACAGAGATGAACCACTAGAGGAGCTCAACCCATAAGCCATTAAAAGTTACTGCCTCCCAGGGGTGGCACTGGGAGTTAGATCAGGGTAAGAGGGTCGATACCTTTCTATCACAAACCCACCTCCACTGCTTCCTTTTTAAAAACCACACTCACCTCTTTTAGGCTTTTCTAGGACAATGCCCAGGGTTGTAGGAGGTCTGGAAAACCAGAATGCTCACCCACTGCGGCCGGAAGTACTACCAGGTTCAGGAGCGCAAATTTGGCAATATGTATTCAAAGGCTAAAATGGTAGGACACTTTGTCAAAGTTATTTAAATGGAGGAATTCATTTTGAAGAAATAACTAAGGATGGAGAGACAAGTAATGCAAGGATTGCTCTACAAAGGTCTATATTTGTACTTCATCTTTCATCCCCAGCCCTTCACAGTATGGATATAAATTTACCCTTATATAAGTACACAGCATGCCAAAATATGCATATAATCTTGGTCTGAAACTTTTATATTTTGCTGGCTTTTCTGGGCGGGTACTGAGTAGTTGAACCTAGGGCCTCACAAATGCTTTGCAGTGCTCTACCAGCTTCACCCCCGGCCCATTTTTTACTTTTTATTTTGAGAGAGGGTTTCACTAAGTTACACAAACCACCTCTGGTGCCAAACTTGAGATTCTCCTGCCTCAGTCTTCCAAGTTGCTGGGACTAAAGGTGTGTGCTATCACTCTCGGCTTGACATTAGATTCATGTGGAATGATATAGTAAATAATAATAAATAATAAAAAATAATAAAACTTTTCTGTTTTAAGAATGCGTGTCACTAGCATTCATTTGATTGATGCCATCTTTTGAGTGAACATTATATTACACATTGCTATAATAATTCAACTTCAAAAAGTAATACACAGGTAACATTTCTTAAAATACATATACATTTTTGGCACAACCTGTATGCCCATGGATATAAATATATTCATACTGTGAAGAGCTAGGGACAAAAGACTGTTTAAAGATTCAAAGGAAATTGTTTAAATAAATGGACTTTCATTAAAATAATAAAATTGATGACATTTATTTGACAGGGAAAGCTATGAGCAATGTATGAAGTGCCAAAGGGAGGTTGAAGACCAGTACACATATTTTTAAAAATAGAAAAGTTATACATATATATACAAAGGAATAAATATTAATGCATGAGTATATGTCAAATTAGCCTGCAGGCATACCACTGTGGTATCCAGTCCCATCAGATCTCAGAAGCTAAGCAGGGTCAGGCCTGGTTAGTACTTGGATGGGAGACCACCTGGGAACACCAGGTGCTATAGGCTTGGGAGAAGGACCTGGCAACCCACTCCCAAAAAACAATCAGCCATTGAAAACCCTATGAATAGCAGAGAAGCACTGACTATAGTGTTTTTGCCTGTTGTACACAGGGTTGCTATGAGGCAAACACTGACTGACTGCTCATGTACAATTCTTCTACAATTGAAAATTTCAACACAACAACAGAGGAATGGTCGTAACAATTTGACATATGTTAGTGACTCACAGGTACAGAGTTTTGGTTTCAAAGGTAAAACAAAGAGTTGGATAATGGGGATGATTACTCAACAACATCACTGAAGTGTGCAGTAAAAAATAGTTGAGATGGTAAATTTTACGTAGTATTTCACTATAATTTTAAAAAAACACATTGCAACATAATATAAATTGGAATATTTTACATACTATATATGGTAATCTTATGAACAAACCAAATTATAAATAACATATCTTAATATTCCTAAAATTCACAAAATGGCAACATTAGTAAAGGGAATTTTTACACTATTACATCTTTTTCCTTAGTTCCAAAATAGGAATTTTCCTGCTGACTCTAAAATATATAGGCATTATTTTTTAAATCCTCCCCCCACCCACTACTCTACACAGCACTAGGGATCAAATCTAGGGATATATGCATGCAAGGGAAATGTTCTACCACACAGCCACATCTCCAGCACTTGGCTTTGTTGAGACAGCATCTTGCTATGTAGCCCAGGCTGGCCTTGAACTTGAGATCCTCCTGCCTCAGCCTCCTTAGAGCTGTGATTACAGGTATGCTCCTCCAAGTCCTCCTCCAGGCATTATTTTTAACCTTTAATTCAAATCCTACCAATTCTTAAGTGTTCTCTGAGTCCTTCCAACAATATGAATCTTTCCCAAGAGTATTTTCTAGCCCAGGGGTCCCTAACCTCCAGGCCATGTACTGGTACTAGCCCATAGCCTATTAGGAACCAGGCTACACAACAGGAAGTGAGTGGTGGGTGAGCAAGGGAAGCTTTGTCTTTATTTAAACATAATATAATGTGCTTAAATCATCCTGAAAACATTCTCTCCCACCCCTGTCCATGGGAAAATTGTCCTCCACAAAACTGGTCCCTGGTGCCCAAAAGTTTGGGTACCACTGTTCTAGCCCAAGGTTAATACTTCCTTCTCAAAAAATAGGATGTTTAAATCTCAAATGTCCTGATATTTATTTTACTAAATCCTTAAATATATACTTCTTATATCCTGCAAATAATTTTATGCTCTTTCGGGATAAGAATAAACATTTTTCTTTTTTTTTTCTTCCTTTTTTTAATGTGATGCTGGGGATGGAACCCAGGGCGTTGTGCATGCTAAGCACAAACTTCACTGAGCCACAGGCTCTGCATATACATATATATATATAAAATTTGGGGGGGGCATGTATACTTAAAATGTCTTTTGGATTTTTTAATGCCTCACAGTTTATGGTATATGGACCAGAGTTGAGAGGAATGGACTTTGCTGTGGCTTTAGAAGTGGTTTTAGGACATGTATATGGTATCCGAGAAACTGGACTGTATGAGGAAGAACACAGCATCAGGATTGGAGGAAGGCTCATTAACAACCTGTGTTATGCAAATGACACAACTCTGCTTGCTGAAAGTAATGAGGATTTAAAACATTTACTGATGAAGATCAAAGATCATAGCCTTCAATATGGGTTGCAACTAAACATCAACAAAACAAAAATCCTTACGACTGGGTCAGCACGCAACTTCACAATAAATGGAGAAAAGATTGAAGTTGTCCAAGATTTTGCTTTGCTTGGCTCTATACTCAACACCTGTGGAAGCAGCAGTCAAGAAATCAAAAGACACATTGCTCTAGGAAAAGCTGTGTCAAAAGATCTCTTTAGAGTATTGAAAAGCAAAGATGTCACATTGAAGACGAAGGTGCGGCTGACTCATGCCATGGTATTTTCAGTCTCATCATATGGTTGTGAAAGCTGAACATTGAAAAAAGGAGACAGGAGAAGAATCGATGCTTTTGAATTATGGTGCTGGAGACGTCTATTGAATACAGCATGGACTGCCAAAGATCCAACAGATTTGTCCTAGAAGTACAACCAGAATGATCCTTGGAAGCAAGAAAGGCCAGACTGCATCTTATATATTTTGGACATGTAGTCAGGAGAGATCAATCCCTGGAGAAAGACATCATGTTTGGGAGAGTGGCAGGTCAACGAAAAAAAAAGGAAAACCCTCCACAGATGGATTGACACAGTATGTACAACAATGCGCTTAAACATAAATAAGATCTTGTGTCTGGCACACAGTTGGGAAGTGTTTTGATTTGCTGTGCATAGGGTTGCTATGATTCGGACTCGACTTGACTCGACCGCACCTAACAACAACAACATGGTGGTAGGTAGTAGTGTTATCTGATCTCTGTATTTGTTACAGGCTGAATTGGATCCCCTCCAAAAAAAAATTCATTTGTTAAAGCCCTAATCATGAGTACCTCAAAATATGACTGAACTAGGAGATAGGTTCTTCAAAGGGTTCAGATGAAGTCATTAGAGTAGGGTCGGCCCTATTTTAATATAACAGGTGACACTATGAACAGAGGAGACCAGGTCACAGACAAGAAGCCATAGAAGACACCATCTACAAGCCCAGGAGCCAGGTCTCAGAGGAAATTAGCCCTACCTTGCCCGTGGCCTTCCAGCCTCTGGAAGCGTGAGACAGTCATGGTTGCAGTTTTACTATGCCCCCGTCTGTGGTTCCTGGTGAGGGCAGCCCAAGCAGACAGAGCATCTCCACCCTTCCTCTTAACACTCTCCCCATCACTGTGCATGCTGAGGGCTGTGGGACCCGTGTGTTTCCAGGGCTGATTACCACAAGATCACAGAGCACCAGAATAGAGTAGCAAGCGCTCTGTGCACTGACCGCGCCATCCCTCAGCTCACCATTTTGCCTCCTTGCTTGTCAGAGCCCACGGTGTTATTCTGGCTGCTGATGGACAGACTAGCACACAATAGGTAACCATGTGGAAGATGCCCCAAAAGAGGCGGGATTAGCCATGGCAGGATGAATGGATGTCAAGCCCTCCTTCAAAAACTTTACTCGATTGTGGAGGACAGTCCTCTGGGGAGGAGCTGAAGTGTGGTGCTCTCTAATGTGTGATGATAGACTCAATGACGTGCCAAGGTCTTTTTCTGGCCCATGGCTCTTGGAAGAGTTTTAAAAATAAACCTATGGTTAAGCCTAACGGGAAGTGGCTTGTAAATAAAAATCTCCATGGTGCAAGTTTATGACACTAAAAATGACAACATATCTGGGTGCACAATTCCTGTATAATTTGCAAATTTTACCTTGTGAAGACTGGCCTGGGTTCCTGACTCTGAGAACAAATCACTCTGGCAAAAGGACTAAGACCACAAAGTACAGTTTTCTCTTCACTTCCCCACTGCTCTTGGCATTTCTACCAGGGCAGGGCTCCGAAAGACCAACAAAGTGTTTGTTATTCCTCAGTATCCACGGGGGACTGATTCCAGGCTCCTCTCCACACCAGTGTCTGCAGGTGCTTGAGTCCCTCATATAAAATGGGTAGGAACTGTAGAGAATTCATAAAATTCTTCTGAATGCTTTTTTTTTTTTTTGGTGCATATTTATTGTACAATGGGGTTTCATTCTGACATTTACATATTTTGGGCCATGTAGACTTAAAATGTCTCTTGGAGTGTTTTATGTGTGTGTGTGTGTGTGTGTGTGTGTGTGTGTGTGTGTGTGTGTGTGTGTGTGTATGTGTCTGTGTGTGTAAAATATGCTTTAGGAATATTCACTCCCTCATTATTCTTTATTAACCCCCACTCCCTTCCCCATTCCCCTGTATATTTATCAGTGGTCTCCAACCTTTTTGGCACCAAAGACTTGTTTCATGAAAGACAATTTTACCATGGACAGGGGTTGGGGAAGATGGTCTGGGGATCATTGAAGAGCATTACATTATCTGTAGATACAGATGAAGCCTCACTCACTCTCCTGGCACTCACATGGGTATCAGTCCACAGCTAAGGGGTTGGGGACCCTTGCTTTAAATTATTTCTATGTGATTTATGATAACTAATATAACATAGCCTGCAGCCATAGCACTATGATGTAGGATCCTGTCAGAATTTGGAAGCTAAGCAGGGTCAGGCCTGGTTAGTACTTGGACGGGAGACCACCTGGGAACACCAGGTGCTGTAGGTTTGGGAGGACCCAGCAACCCACTCCCAAAAAATAATCAGTCATTGAAAACCCTATGAATAGCAGAGAAGCACTGACAATAGTGTTTTGCCTATTGTTCATAGGGTCACTATGAGCTGGACACTGACTCAACGGCACTTAACAACAATAACAACAATATAACATAAATGCTATGTAAATAGTTGTTATAGTATATTGTTTAGAGAATAATGACAAGAAAAAAAAATCTGTAAAAACCCTGTACCTGTTCAGGATAATTTTCTTTTCAAACATTTTTGATTAGTAGTTTTTTGGATCTATGGATGCAGAGAGCCAACTGTATTTTGCTGGGAGGGCTGCTATTCCCTGATTACCTCCACAAAAAGGGAAAAGAGTCCATAGCTAGACAAAACATTAATGCTAGTGCTTTGACATCCTCCCCTGTCCCCTAGAACCCTTCAAGAACTGCACTGTGTGCTGGATCCTTCTTATAACTGACCTGTCGTGTTGCTTTGTGGATGAGAAATGAGCACTCCAGATGCCTCCTCTCACTTCCAGTAATTCCTCTCTTCTTTCTCAAGTGTGATTCAATCAATTTCAAAACCACACTGTTGCAAGGGGTCAGAACATGCCACCCCAAAAGATGCTACTGTAGCATAAGGGTTATTTTGAGTTGGAGGCAAAAGGGAATCAACAGATGCAGAAAGAAGCCTTCTCCAAGCTCCCCTCATTTGACCCAAAGCAGAAACTCCTGAAAATAAAAGACTGCCATAAATCTCTTCTCCCAGGGAAGTTTTAGGGCAACAAAGAAGACAGAAAGTCAGCACCGAGATGGACCTACACAGACCAACACCACCTTACATTGTTGTTGTTGTTGTTAGGTGCGGTCAAGTTGTGTCCGACTCATAGCAACCCTTATAGGGTTTTCAATGGCTGATTGTTTCGGGATTGCCTTGGGACTGGATTGCCATGTCCTTCTCCCATTTTTGCAGTGCTGGGAATTGAATTCAGGACCTCAGAGACTGCAGAGCGGTGCTCTACCAACTGAGCTAAATCCCAGCCCTCATCTTCCATTAGTTTTTCCCAAATCTTTACCTGTCCACAATCTGCTGCCTGTAGAAGCCCGCAAACCCTTTTCCCTTCATCATTTCGCCTCTTGACAAATCTGTTACTCTTTGTTAGAATGCTTTATAAACCCAACCATTCCTTTAAGTATCTTACCACTGAATTTCTTTATCTTGCTGCAAATGTTAATACATTCTGCTTCTCTCTTGTTAGTCTGTCTTTTGCCAGTTTAATTTCCAGCTCCCCAGCTGAAGAACCCCAAAGGACAGCAAAAGGGTTTTGGGGTTTTGTTTTCCTCCTGATTGCACAGGACTCTTGGCAGATACAAAGCCATAAATGAAGGCTGGCAGACCATTTCTAGGCTGACGCTGTGGGGTGCAAAGGCAAGGGTGATGAGGATGATTTTGAAGTTAGGATTTATGGGGGAAAACATTTCCAAGAAAAGTAAATTTGCCGAATTTCAGTAGTCCAGGGTCAAAAATATCATGGTAGTCAGTGAGATGCAGTCTGGCAAGTTACAAACTGAGAAGAAGTGACTCTCTCCCTGTGGTGTGGCGATTACCCAGAAGAGAACTCGGATTTGAGTCAAGAAGAAATGCCCACCTCTGAACTCACAATTGAAGCATCCTCCGTTCCTGTATCAGCAGTAGATCACTCTGTCCTCGGTACCCAGATGTTTTAATGTTCTCAGCCTTCTCCTTGAGCCGTGAGAAGAAATTTTGCTGTTGTTAGATGCCATCCAGTCGTGTCCGACTCATAGCGACCCTCATAGGGTTTTCCATGGCTGGCTGTTTCGGGATTGCCTTGGGAGTGGGTTGCCAGGTCCTTCTCCTGTTTAGAACCTGTTTATTTTTCCCATGATGCTTCCTCATCTCCAGCTCTATTTTCTGTCTTCTTATCTTCCAGTTTCTTGATTTCTCTATTGGACTTGACATTTTACCAATTGTTTTCCCCAGCTAAACTGCATGAAAAACAAACTCTAAGGCCTTCATGCCCTTAATAAATAATAAGTTACATGAGTAATAACAGGTAAGTTATATGACTATAAATTCCAAGGCATTTGTGCAGTAAAATTGCAAAGAAATGGTTATTGGGCTTAATGTAGGCCTTTTTATCATGATTTTTTTCAGCCCTGGGGACTGAACTCAAGACCTCACATATGCTAGATAGGCCACCACTGAGCCACACCTTCAGCCCACAATCTTTGTGGCTCAGTAGTCTACTGATAATGCTCTATCCCCTTCTAATGCTATGTGATATTAGTCTAATTCATTTAATTCTGCCTCTCTAGGTGTGTAAATATTTTCTTTTTATCCGTAAAATTCTAGAATTTCTCCAGGAAATATCTATACATGTAGATTGAAATATTCATTAACCTTGCCTGACTTTTCAACCCAGAGAACCATTCTTCCACTTTTATTTATGCCTCCTCTTCTAGCTGGCTCTTTTTCTCCTCTGGATACTCTTGTTATTCACGCTAAGTCTCTTAAATCTGCCCTCCAAGTGTCTTATCTTTTCCCTCTAAATGTCTTTGCCCTGTGGGATACAGAATTTATTCCCCTTGATCTTCCAGAATAGTAACTATGTTCTCAGCAGTGATGTTTTTGGTACATTTGAAACAAAAAAATTCAGAACGTAGAAGCCATGCTTTTACTTCCATAAAACCTTTTGTCTTTTCCACTGTAATTATACTTCCTACCGCATTTTGTTAAGCCCTCTTCTGCCTCTTTACTTGAATTTCCTTCCACAGGATTGCGCTCCCCAGGTGAGACTTGGCACTCCCAACCTCCCACACCTGAGTCTTCTTTGGTGAACTGAGGGGTCCTTCTGCCTACTCACAGCCAAGTGGCTCTCAACACCGGCACGTGCCGGGCCACTAGTGCTGAGTGGGACAGCAACACACAGAGGAAGGCAGAACTTCTCCCTGGCTGAAGCTGAAGGAGCTAGGTGAGGCACTGAAAGGATGCTGGGTGGATCCAAATGCTACCATTTCCTAACCATAGAGAGCAACTCAGAACCCCAATGCAGTCCTCTTTGAACCTCCTTGGTCAATAGCATCAAATGTTCCTTCAAGCCAAACAGAGGATACCTCTAGTCTTGCTTTTTTGTCTTGTTTTCATTTTATGGAGCTCTACAGGGCTGAACCCCTACACGTCAGTTAGATTGTTGTGCTGTGGGCTTGCATGTTGCTGTGATGCTGAAAGGTTTACCGTCAGTATTGCAGGTACCAATAGGGCCACCCATGGTGGACAGGTTTCAGCTGAGCTTTCAGGCTAAGACAGACTAGGGAAAGGACTTGGCAGCCCACTCCTGAAACGACTGTTGTTGTTTTTGTTGTTGTTTTTGTTGTTGTTAGGTGCCTTCCAGTTGTGTCCAACTCATAGCAACCATCACAGAGTTTTCAACAGCTGATTGTTTCAGGATTGCCTAGGGAGTGGATTGCCACGTCCTTCTCCCATTTTTGTGGTGCTAAAAATCAAACCTGGGGCCTCACAGACTGCAGAGCGGCGCTCCACCAACTGAGCTAAACCCAAGCCCCCGAAACAATTAGACACTGAAAACCCTATGAATAGCAGAGAAGCAATGATAAATAAAGTGCCAGAAAATAAGCTCCCCCAGGATGGAAGGCATTCAAAAAAGGAATGGGAAGAGTTGCCTCCTCAATGTATAGTCAACCTTAGTGATAGGAATGACTGCCACTGAGAAGTAAAATGGGAAGAAACTGGCATAACATACTAGTTTTATTTCATAAAAATATACTTAGCAAAAAAAGCATGCTAAATGTTATGTCAGTTTTCAGGTTGAGACTCAAAATATCTTGAGTTATCTTAGGAAGTGACATTAGATTTTACAAATTTTAGGGGAATAACAACCTTATGTGAATTCACTCAACTAGGTCAAGGAATTTTAGAAATGTGGTGTGATGGGATTAGCAGTCAGGAGCCCTTGTTTCTTCCTGGGCTGTTTCCAAGTGGTTCATTCTCCAGTGAAGCTACTTAGCTCCTCAGGGACTCAGTTCTGTGGTGTGTGAAGTAAGGAAACTTGGCACAATGACCTTTAAAAGGATTCAGCCAGCTTGGCCATTCCTGGGAAGTTTAATGAATATTCATATGTAGATACCAATAACACACTGTGCACCAGAGCCCATCATTTCACAGACGAAAGAGCTGATGAGAACTTGTAAGGTTAATGGAGGAGGAAGCGATCAAGACCCACGGGAAAGAAGCAAAATTCCCACCACTGGAAAAAATGTGCCACCATAAAACATGGCCCATGGGGAATCCATCCCCCCTGATGTTTTCAATATACAGCCATGCCCTGTGCTCTAAATAGCAATAACACGGATTCATTCAGGCCCCGCCTGAGCTATCAACCTCAGAAGGAGAAGTGTCATAATGATGGCCAAACACTGACTATCTCAGTGACTGAAAAGCCCAAGAGCAGAGCAGGCCTCGAAGGCCCCAAGGATGTCATCAGGACATGATCCTGCTCTCCTAATCAGTCAGGTCTGCTTTGCTTGGGTGGTTCCTCTTCTTTGGCAGGCTCCTCACACAGTTCCAAGATGGCTGCCCGCAGCTCCAGGTTGAAAGCCCATCTGGTCAGGAATCCCACAGAAGGGGGTCATCCTCCTGACAGACCCCAAAAGAAGCCCCAGAACTGAACCTCACTGGCTGTAGGAGGAAGAATAATGCCTCCCAAAGATATACATGTCCTAATCCCCAGAACCTGGGGTATGGCACCTTATGTAGCAAAAGGACTTCCCAGAGGTGAGGAAGACTGAGATAAGGGGAGCATCCTGGGTCATCCAGTTAAATCCAGTATCCAAGCATCCTGCAAAGGGGGAGCAGAGAAAAACATGGAGGGAGATGCAACTACAGAAGAAAGCTCAGATGTGATATGAGAACCCATGGACCTCTGTTGTTGTCTATGAATATGGAGAAAGGAGCCATAAGGCGGGGACCATGGGCAGCTCTAGAAACCTGAGAAGCCAGGGAAACTATCTTTCCCCTGACTCCAGAAAGGAATACTATTCTGCTAACACCTTGATTTTTACCCCAGCTAGATCCATGTCAGACTTCTAACCTCCAGAACTGTAAGATAACACCTCCACGTTGCTTTAAGAGTCACTAAGCTTATGTCACAGCAGCAATAGAAAAAACAACCCACTGACTGCCCAATTTGGTTCACTTCCTCCGGCTAAACCCAGGATTCACAAAATCCGAATCACATCATTGTTAGCCAGATTTCTGTTACTATGGCAAAATACTTGAGATAATACACTTATAAAGAGAAGAGGTTTATTGTGGCACACAGTTTGGGAGGTTCCAGTCCATGTGGCTCTGGGCCTGTAGTGAGGTGGCACACCATGGTGGGAAAACCATGAGCAAAACCGCCCACCTCATGACCAGGAAACAAAGGCAGAAAAAGGAGGGGCCACATCTCCACAAACCCTGTCAAGGACATACCCCAGGACCCCCCACTAGGCCCCACTTCCTGAAGGTTCCTCCATTGGCCAACAGCACCACCCTGAGGACCAAACCTCTACCACATGGACCTTAGGAGGACAGCCAGCATCCAAATGATAGAATAGTCCACCCCTAAATCTGAGGGTGAAGCCAATCTCATTCACACAACCTGGACCCAGGATGGAAAGAAATGGTTCACTGAAGAAAGGGAGGGGGCCAAGTGCAGTGGCCCACACCCAAAACCCCAGTGACACAGGAGGCAGAGAGGCAAGAGGATCATGAGGTCAAGGCCAGAGGCAGCCTGCATAGCTTAGCAAGACTCTGTCTCAAGATAAAAAATATAAAAGCAGCTCAGTAGTACAGCACTTGCAAAATATGTATGAAGCCCTGGGTTCAGTCCCCAAGTACCATAAAAACAAAAGCAAAACAATAAATAAATAAATAAATAAATAAATAAATGGCAGGGGGCTGTCACCAGAGGAATATAGAATGGAAAATTGACAAACAAACAATATCCAGGTTTTATGAAGACAAATGAGATGGTTAGAAAAAACCATGAAGGTCACAGTTTTCAATGAAAGAGGAAATGTAAGTGGAATAGGAGGGTCCATGGATGGATGGTGTTAAATAACAAGTCTGGATTTTGTAGACAATCTTTTGACAAGAGACAGAATAAATCTTTCAAATGTTAGGGAGAATACATTTGTCAGGGTTTTGGGAACCCAACTGGGAATTCTTCACAGTGTAAACTGTGGGGTGGCAGATGGAGGCGGATAGTCATATGTAACTGTATAATATAGATATATTAACTATCATTCTTATTTTCTGTAGTCTTGATGCTCTGGACTTTGAGAACTGGCAGACCCAGAGAAAGGCTCCTCCCAGAGTTAACTAATTCCTAGAGATTATAAGCAACTCACCTGCAGGTATGCCTTTGATATGTAAGCCACTAATTATGAATCTGCACCCTCCACCAGCTCCTCCTATGGGACTTCAGGTTGGAATGCTGTTCCTGGGCTTTATTTACCAAAAAGCCAGACATACCAGACCCCTGGGGACCAGCCCACCACCCAGAGGCTGTGGAACCTTTTCAACTCTCCAGTCACTAGGTGGTACCCTGGCTTCCCTGGCTTTGCCACTGCGTCCTGTGTAAGCTGTGATGGAGGCTTCTGCTTGCTCTTCCTCCCTTGGTATGAGGCTCATCTCCAGGCCAGCTGCGCCTCACCTGGTGGGTGGGGCCTCCTGTTTCCCAGGACTCTGACTATGATAAAAACGTCTTCCCTTGTGGCACCATCTTTACAGCTGTGTGTCTTACACCTACTTGGAACAAATTCTGGCTGCTTATATAGACAGGAAGATGGGCTGTGACTCAACCAGAATCACGTTGGGATGAGCCGCCTCAGAAGTCCTGAGGGAGAATAACAGAGGTGCCTTTGCACACTGCAGGGTCCCCACCAATGCCAACAACTGGCAGGCTTTGCTGGTCTTCCCTCATGGGCACCTGAGGAGACGGTGAGTCAGGGCCCAGAGTCCCATCGTCAGGGCCCAGAGTCCCACCAAAGCTAACAGACGGCAGGGCGGGTAGAGGGAGGGAATGGAATACAGCCAGCATGCACAGGGCTCTCATATTTGGCTGACCAGTCTCCTTCTAGAGGAGCAGAGTTGGTTGGAACTTTCCATTCATGGGATTTCCGTACCCACACACCATGGACTAATTATATAGCCAAAGGCTTACTACAACCTGGCATAAGACCTTACTCTTGTTCTTTCTTCCAAGCTTGAGTAAACGCTGGCATCCTAAAATATACCCATAGGGCTGGAATTTAGCTCAGTTGGTAGAGCGCTGTGCTGCAGTCTCTGAGGCCCCGAGTTCAATTCCCAGGACCGCAAAAACAGGAGAAGGACCTGGCAATCCACTCCCAAGGCAATCCCGAAATAGTCAGCCATTGAAAACCCTATGAGGGTCGCTATGAGTTGGATACCGACTCGACAGCACCTAACAACAACAACAAGGGAGAACTGACTAGATCCCTCAGGGGGAAAAAGACAAGCAACATTAGTGGCAGCCAAGCCACTGACTGTGGCTGTGAGCATCTTGCTTATTAGCAACCCTAAGCCTCTAAAAGCAGATCTTGTCTCAAATCAGATATAACCTTTAGCAACATCTGGTGATATCTGCTGAAAAAACCTACAAGTCCCCTCCAGAACAGTGCAAGATATAAACCAGTCAGTAACATGAACAACAGGAGCAATTCAGTGTGTTAGCAGGTAGGGTATCCTGTTAGAGAAACCACGGTCACCAGTCATTTCCTAGAAAAGTCAGCTAGCTTTAAGCCATCCTAGAATGTCCCTACCACACGACAGCCACACTGGGAAAGGATCTCTTTATCCACAAGAACATAAATCCATTCTAACAGGAAGAAAAACACAGATGCTCAAAGAGCCTGCACTCAATGGAAAGTATCTGTGACAGCTGAGAGACAAGAAGACAGCGAGAACCCCCAACATTCTATTTGGGCCATGGAGAATCTCTCCAATCCTGGGTCCCCAGTGTTCCCATGTGCCTGTGGATCAGGCACTGCCCAGATTGGCTGAGATATACATGGCCTTGAGCCCTACCAGGAGGGAACATCATGAGTTGGGACATACACTCCATGGTATATGGCTGGCTTTTTGGACAAAATATTACTTCTTAACTTTCTAATCCAAATATAGTCATCCCGCAGTATCCTCCGGGGTTTGGTTCAAGGATACCCCATGGATACTGAAATCCAAGGGTGCTCAAATCCCTTATATAAAATGACATAGTATTTGCATATAAATATGCACATCCTCCCACATACTTTAAATCATCTCTTGTTCTAGATTAGCTATAATATCTAATACAATGTAAATGCTAGATGTCTCTTAGGTCAGTAATCACATCCTTGGTTCCATGCCCTTGTCTAAATCCATCTTGATGTTCCTGCAGTTCTCTGGTCACATATTGGTGGAATCGCTTGTGTGATATCACATGCAAATACAGTTTTTGCTAAATACTGTTGTATTTAGCAAATAGTTGTTATACGGTATTGTTTACAGAATAATTTAGGACAGATACTTTTCCTTTTTCCAAATATTTTCTATCCACAGTTGGGTGAATCTATAGATGTTGGCCCCATGGATAAGGAGAGCCAATTGTACTTGGAAGAAGTATTTAATCCATCTTGAGTTACAGGTTTTCCAAATCTGTCATCAGTTAATGAGCCCAAGGAGTCTATATAGGATCTGCCAGTGTAGAACTCACTAAAAGGATGAACTCTTCTGTTTCTGATGGGTCTATATTCACATGTAATTAACCTCCTGCATCCTATGTGAGGTCACTTTTGGTATTTTGAGGTTTTTCATTCCTTGTCCCCTAAAACACAACAATATGATATTCCATCCGTTGGTGACCTAAGACTTCATCCTCTATGAGTCCCCACCAGCTGTTCAGGCTGGATCAGTAAAGATGTAACCAGATCCTCACATACAAACAAGCTTCCCTGGGAAGCAGGTCACAAGGCACCTGGGAGGAGAGGTCTGCTTGGGAACTGAGGATTATCTGCACATAGCACTGAGGTTCAAAGAAGTGTGGCAAATCTTTCTATATAAAATGTGGGAAGAGGTTGGGGAAAGAAATTTTGCTTGAAAAAAAGAACATCCATAATAGTTATAGTGATACATTATTTTTGGAATACAAATTGCAGAAAGTAAATCTCAAATCTGGGGGAGCCACGGAGATACAAAGGAGGCTCACCAGCCGGAGGCGGAGGCAGGAGGATCACAAGTTCAAGACCAGAGGCAGTGTGCATAAATTAGCGAGACCCTGTCTCAAAAAAGTAAAAAATCGGGCTGGGGGTGCAGCTCAGTGGTCTAGCACTTGCAAAGCATGCAAGCACGAGGCCCTGGGTTCAACTCCCAGTGCCCCAGCCCCCCCTCCAAAAAAAAAGGAGGCTCACCAAGACAGCATCATCGGGGCAGTGTCTTTACCTGTTAAGACCTTACCCCAACAAAACTTTAGCCCAGCGCTAAAGCTCAACATTCATTTAACTTTCACAACCACCCCCAAGTGGGGCTATTAATAGTATCATTTTATTGATAGGAAACTGAGGTTTTAGCAAGCTGACACAATCTGCCCAAGGGCGCAAGGCTTGGAGAAGCTGATTAGGGACCATCTGAGCTGAGAAGCTACTTTTGTAGTCTCTAGACAACAACAGTTTTGCAGAGTTTAGAAATGCTGGCTATCCCCAAAGTGCTTTCTAAATTCAAACTTTTATTGTGGAAGATAATGAGGATGGGGATGCAAAAATAAACTTCACCTATTTCATAACTGCCTAGGGCCAACTTTAAATCTATTTCAGTGAGAGGAGGAGGAAGAGGAGGAGGAGGAAGAGGAGGAGGAGGAGGAGGAGGAGGAGAAGGAGGAGGAGGAGGAGGAGGAAATTGCTGTGCTCAGACAATCTGTAGGGAAGCAGAGAGGAAGGGCATTTACCTCCCATACCCAACAGACTTAAGTTTCACCTGGCTCAATATCTCCAGATGCAGCCACCACATGGTCAATGCGACACCTTCCATGCCTGCTGCCAGAGCTGTTTGTACAATGGATGGATCATTCACTAGATTCTCTTGGGGTTTTAAAATAGGAGAGGATAGTCAATTTGAGATGGACCTTTAAGGGCAGTCGCTTCAATGGGCCATCCACACAGAAATGGTAACGAGGGCAGAGAATGACAGGAGGACACAGGGCAGTGACCGTGCGGGCGGCAGTGGGAGATGCTCCAGCTCAACATTGCCATCTGCCCTGAAGAGTTCTCCTTTTTTTTTTTTTTTTTTTTTTTTGCGGTACTGGGGGTTGAACCAGGGCCTCGCGCCTGCATGCTCTACAAGTGCTGGACCACTGAGCTGCACCTCAGCCCATTTTTTTACTTTTTGAGACAGGGTCTCGCTAAATTACGCAGACTACCTCTGGTCTCGAACTTGCGATCCTCCCGCCTCCGCCTCCTGAGCGGCTGGGATTACAGGCGTGCGCCACCACGCCCGGCAAGAGTTCTCCTTTTCAGGACCTCCACTGGGGGAACACCAGGTCATTGGCTTGGTGGTAGAAATGAATTTCAGGATGAGTCAGAGATTGAAACATAGTTGCAGTATTTATTAGGTAAACATAAAGGACAGTACAACTTCAGAGTAAAGCACTGAGGTTGGGAGAGAGAATTGAGAGACACCTCAGGAAATACTAGTACACATCTGAGATATGGATGTGGGCCTCCCAAAGGAGACAGTCACTACTGAGAGTCTTCACAATGGACATATATGATTTGGGGGACTTCTGAAGTTATATTGCTCAACAGGGCCCCCATAGGCACAGGATACAGATTTACAGATAGGAAAAAGAACATTGTTCAAATGCCTAGATTGGGATAGTTGAAGAAATTCTTACTACATCTAGTCACAAGGAAACTACCCAGGCCTGTTCATTTTTATTATAGTCCATAATCTGGTTTGGTGAGAGTCTTAGAGAAGCACTGGTATCTATGCAGGTGGTTCTCTCAGCAGCTTCCCTTTTTTTGGTAGTGCTGGAATTTTCAGCTGCTAAGACTCAGACCAGTCTGCAGCCATAGCCCTGTGGCATCAGATCCCATCAGATCTCAGAAGCTAAGCAGGGTCGAGTGTGGTTAGTACACAGATAGGAGACCACCTGGGAACTCCAGGTGCTGTAGACTTGGGAGAAGGACCTGGCAACTCACTCCCAAAAATCAATCTGCCATTGAAAACCCTATGAACAGCAGAGAAGCACTGACAATAGAGTTTCACCTGTTGTACACAGGGTCTCTATGAGTCGGATACCGACTCAGCAGCACCTAACAACAACAACAACAACAAGACTCAGACCAGATCCAGGGGTGGAAAGACCTTTTTTTTCCTATGTTCCCCTAATTTTCTCTATCTTTCTATGCTGCCTCCATCCCCTCTGCCATATCTCCCAACGTTGAGTCGTCTGGAAATGTCAGGGCTCAGCATTGCTAAAAACCTACTTCCCAGTTCTTACAAAGAGCTCATCTTTCCTTATTGCAGCTTAGGGTTTGTTTGTTTGTTTTGTCTTGTTTTGCCTTTTGCAATCCAGGGCTTTGCCGGAACTCTGCCACAAGGAGGGCTTTTTAAAGCACAGACCCTGTCTGCCCCAGGCATTTCAAAGCCCTATATGCATACCCTATTGCTTATGCTTCTGTGTTACAATAGCGGCTTTCATTTGGTGCCAGGACAACCCTGGATACTTCATCACACAAGTGCTTCTCAAATCTTCAGCATCAATGAATCACTTAATTGGGCTATTACAGACAAAGAGACCCTAATTCTAGACAAATGTTAATAAGCAGTCCAAGGATGTATGAGACTTTAGGATACACAAAACTAGATCCATTGATTGCTCAATAAGTGGTGCTGGAACAACTAGATATCTATTTGGAAGCATTCCATTATTCAGACCACACAGAAAAATAAATATCTAGTGGATTAAATAATTACTTGCAAAAAATGCTTTTTTAAAAAAGGAGAGAAATGCAGACAGTACACAACCTTCTAGTGAGAAAGGTCTTCCCAGGCTGGATTCTAAATTTAGAAATCATAGTGAAAAAAATGATAGCTTTCCTGACACAAATTTCTTAAACTGCTACAGGAAAAAAATATAATAATAATGACAAATGACAGACTGGAAGAAAACAATTGCAATGTACAAGTCATCATTAGATACTGTTGAGTCAGGTCCAACTCATGGCGACCCTATGGAAGGGCAATTTCTCTTTGTAGAGGGTTCTGGCTGGGTTTATTAAGCATATGGGAGACCAATGCTGAGTCAATTCTTTTCATCCATCCACATTTAGCAGCAAACTCTCCCCCATAGCCGCCCCTGAAGTCCCCCCTTCCTGTTCTTTTTCCTATATACCTCTGGACATATATATGCATTTTTTCTTTTTACATAGTTGGATTCATACTTTCTGCACTGTGACGTAATCATTCCCACATAACATGTCTCAGAGATATTTCCACGTATCCACACATAGGTCTCCTCCCTTTCATTATCAGCTGTGTCAGTAACCATTCACTAGATCATCATTCGTTTTATCCTTTTCCAACTGATATGTATCGTCTTTATCAGCTTTCCATGGCTGCAACAAACAACTAAGACAAATCAACTCAGAAAGAGAAGAGGTTTATAGATTTGGCAGTTTCAGTCCATGGTCCGTTGGCCCCATTCATTGCTTTTGATCCTGTGACAAGGCAGAACATCACGGTAGGCACGTGTGGCAGAAGCGGCTGCTCACCTCATGGTTGCCAAGCAGCAAAGGGAGAGAGAAGAAGCTGGGATTTCAATATCCCCTTCAAGGCCACACCCCCAGTGACCTAACTTCTTCCCATCAGGTCCCACCTCTTAAGGTTTTCACCACTTCCCAATAGCACCACAGGCTGGCAATGAAGCCTTTAATACATCGGCCTTTGGGGGACAAATATACAAACCATAGCAGATATTTAAATGATTTTCAATGTTTCACTATTATAAATGATGATGTCTCCATCAATACCCCCTACATCTACTTTGCTGCACACGTTATAATACTGCTAAAGGGAAAAAAATGGTTACAATACTCTCTATATGTATCACTCTAGTTTTAAAAGTGACTACACATACATACACAAATATAAGAGAAAATAGAATAAACATACTAACATCACTTCTAAGAGATACAGTTTGGTAACTGGATGGACTGCCATGTTTTCTCTAGGTTCTTCTGGGTTTTCCAATGTTTCTACAATGAATGTTGTTGTTGTTGTTGATTGTTAGGTGCCCTCGAGTCGGTATCCAACTCATAGCGACCCTCATAGGGTTTTCAATGGCTGACTATTTCGGGATTGCCTTGGGAGTGGATTGCCAGGTCCTTCTCCCATTTTCGCGGTGCTGGGAATTGAACTCGGGACCTCAGAGACTGCAGCGCAGCGCTCTACCCACTGAGCCAAATCCCAGCCCCTCTACAATGAATAGTGTATCTTAATCCTCCACAAAAGCAACTTTCAGTATGAGTTAAATTCTGAAGGATGGCAGCACTCACAAATTCTAACAATGTGTTCAATTACTTCAACACCTTTCCCCACTTAACTTCTGGATTCTCAACAGTATCCAGGAAGGAAATGTTACTGAAAGTTGGAGCTATGGGTGCAAACAGGATCCTCTGTCCAGTTACACATCTTGTAAAAGAACTGAATAGCTCTGATGGACTGTCTGCTATTGTCATCATTGTTGTTCGGTGTTACAGAGTTGTGTTCAACTCCTAGCTACCCTCTTAGGGCTTTCAATGGCTAATTATTTCAGGATTGCTTCAGGAGTATATTGCTGTGTCCTTCTTTTTGTCTGGTATTAGTGCCTCCATTATCATAAGTAGTCAAAACGAAGGGAATAGGGCTTCTCTTTGATCAAGCTTGACTCCAAAAGTGATGAGGCTGTGATCACTGGGCAGAATCAGTTATCAAGGATGAGGGTCATCAAGGACCAGAAGAGAGGTCCAGAGGACCCAGAGAGGGTGCTAGAAGCATTTTGAAATCCATCTCCTAGGAGTGGTTTTTCCTGACCTCAATGGAAAATGAGATTGTCAGTAAGCAGCACCGTCAGGTAAGACTGTGGTAGCCTTAGAAGTCATTATGTCTCCAATCGCCAGGAAATGGCACTAAGAATTAACAATGGGATTACATGAAATTAAAAAGCATCTGTACAGCAAAGGAAACAATCAATAGAGTTAAGGAACTCACTGAGTGGGAGAAAATCTTCGCATCCTACACATCTGACAGAAGACTAATTTCTAGAGTATACAAAGGTCTTAAAACAAATCCCAAGACAATAAATAACCCAATACACATGTGGGCAAAGGAAATGAACACAAAGTTCTCAAATGAAGAAGCTCGCAGGGCTAAGAAACACATGAAAAAATGCTCAATATCCCTAGCCATTAGGGAAATGCAAATCAAAACAACACTGAGATTCTACCTAACTCCAGCAAGAATGGCCAAGATCAATAAAACAAATAACAGCAAATGCTGGTGAGGATGTAAAAAATAAGGAATGCTTTTTACACAGCTGGTGGGACTGTTAATTAGTTTAACCACTTTGGAAATCAATATGGAAGTACCTCGGAAAACTAAAATTAGAGCTACCATACTACCCAGCCATACCACTCCTGGGAATATACTTAAGGGAAGACAAGTCATCAAACCAGAGACTTGTGTATCTCCATATTGAATGCAGCACTCTTCATAATCACAAGGATATGGAACCAAACAAACTGTCCATCAACAGAATAGATTAAAAAATTGTGATTGATACATATTATGGATTATTACTCAGCAATAAAAAAAGAATAAAAGAATGTCTTCTGCAGCAAAATGGATGGAACTGGGGAACAGCTTTTTTTTTTTTTTGCAGTACTGGGGGTTGAACCCATGGCCTCGTGCTTGCATGCTTTGCAAGTGCTGTACCACTAAGCTGTGCCCCCAGCCCAATTTTTTACTTTTACAGAGTTTTGCTAAATTACACAGACTGCTGCTCTTGATCTTGCGATCGTCATGCCTCCGTCTCACATGTTGCTGGGATTACAGGCGTGCACCACCACACCCAGCAGGAATATCATCTTAAGCGAAGGAACACAGGCTCAAACAGAGAAATACCATATGTTCTCACTCATATGTGGGAGCTGAATCTTACTTAAAGGAAAAAAAAACTATACATATGTAGATACGTGAAAATGAACAATCAATGTTATCTAAGAAGGGAAAATATAAGCAAAGTAGAAAGAAGGAAGGAGGGGACTAGAGAGGGGAAGTGAAGGTTGTGGAAGGTGGGTAGGGGAGGAGAAGCAATGTAAAGAAATGAAGGGGGAGAGGATATTCTCAATGGAAAGGATGTGACTTTACAAATACTTGGGAAAAATAGGCGACTATACCCCACAATTACATACTAGTTTTACTATGTATTAATCAAGGGGTTCCATAAACTTTGTAAATTGATGAAACTATAATCAACAGCAACGTAATAGTTGCACAATGAAAATATCAAGTGCCATACTACTTTGTACCCCACCAACATTTACCAATAAACGGCGGGGGGTGGGAGGAAGAAGTCATTATGCCTATTATCTGGCCAAAGTTAAGTGGACATGAGGCTGGGGTTTAGATGGGGCTAGGGCTTAGCTCATTTGGTAGAGTACAGCTCTGCACTTTCAGAGGACCCAGGTTCGATCCCCAGCACCTCACAAAATGAGAGAAGGATGTGGCAGTCCACTCTGGAGACAATCCCCAAAACAATCAGCCATTGAAAACCCTGTAAGAGTTGCTATGAGTCAGACCCAACTCAACAGCACCTAATAACAACAACAATTAGGTAGACATGGGTGGAGTGACTAGGGTTGTTTACTTTTTATGTTGGTACATTTGTTCAACCAGAGTTGCTCTTTAACATGGCATCCCCACCTCCAAATTGCATAACTTCCATGTCTCCCACCTCACTCTTGGGGAAGTATCCAGTCCCCTTGGCCCCTCCTGGGCTTTCCTCACTGGCTGAGACAGCGGTAACTGCAGTGTGTCTGCATGCGTGCAACACTTCACTGGTTACTTAGCTTGTGGATAATGAAGCAACATAGTGTTCGTGGTAGAGTAAGAAACCGAACTCAGCATCTGAATGATAAGCTTGGCTCGTATGGCTCTCGAAGGCAGTTTTTCCGATGGGTAATAGGTTTTGCAAACAGTTAGTGTGTTGTGTGGTGGGGGTAGAAGAGGTCGGAAAGCCCTACTTGGGACTTCCTGCAAGCAGGAAGGGCCTCCTTTTGGACAAGGAGAATCTGACCCAAGGTTTTAAGAAGCCAGGCTCACCAAGCACACCTCTGGGTGCCGTCCTGGGGTGGGTTTCGTGGCCTCTGACTTCCTCCCACCAAGTATACCTCATGAGCCGCGAAAGCTCTATCCTCGGCAATCATTTGGTCCTTCAACATCCCTGCAGGGCTGTGGCATGCTTTAGGAACAAGGAGCACCCCAGATCAGACCACTGTGAACCCAGGCTGGCTTTCCACCAAGGCCCCTGCTCCTAAGTAGCTGACAGTACTGATTCTCCTTGCACGCTGTGCCTGCAGAAGCTGTTTGAAAACTCTGCCATTCTCCCACCCTCCCACGACATCTCCATCTGCACTGAGACCATCTGGTAAGGGCTCTTGCAAGCCAGCGAGCTCACCCCCAC